>JAPTGZ010000027.1:13746973-13757814 GCA_029814645.1 Fowleria isostigma | reverse complement strand
CTTCACCCTAAAGTAGCTGGGATAGGCTCCATGCGACCCCCGTGACCCTAGTGAGGATAAAGCGGGTTCAGAAAATGGATGAATGAATGAATGGTTTATAATGGGAAAATTTTCAAAGCACTATAACTTCAAAACAGATGAAGATATTGATATAACTACTACTGGCAAAAGATATAAAGTCACATATAGGCTTTCACTTGGTGCCATGACCTTTGACCTTGAAATATTAAACAAATGTTAGTTAATGTCTTTAAATATGCCGTTGGTCCTATTTTTTTACAGTGTCATCCATCAGATTCTGCATAGCCAGCTGCTTTATTATTATTTTAACACTAGATGGTGCACTCACAAGGAATTTGAGAGGATAAGCAAATCATTTGGGGTGTTTGGTCTGCCTTTCAGAGTCAGTCATGCAAAGAAAAGTCACAGAGCTCCTCTAGTTTGTCTTACAGTGCATTCATATTCAACCAGGCTTGAGTGATTGCTCAGGACTTGATGATACACTCAGATACACATCAGAAATAGTCTCATAGTTCATAGTTTTACATAACATACAACTATATTTGTGACTCCTTTAAAGGAAAAATCACAGAAACATTACTCAGGTTTGAAGTACTGTGCTGAGCTGAGACCACAGAGCATGATCTGCTCTATAAAACATGCCAGGTAGATGCATTTAAATAAACCAACTGTGCAGGCATTTTACCTTTAAAAGCATAAGCGCCTCCACGTGTACATGCCGCAGTTAGATTCATGCTGTAAACCAGCCAAAAAGTCATTGTGCTCACATGTTTCTGCTCCACCTGAAACCTGTTTCAATCTGAATCTTTATGAGGGTTGGTTACTTCCACTGAATGAATCACATTTTAGATATGTCTGCACATTGCGGTGCAGTGCCCACCAGAGACACCCAATGAATAACTATGCTCTTTGTCCAGACAATAGTCCATTTTATATTCCTCCACAGTCCAAATCTAGTTGTGGGTAGTGTTACAGCATAACATTTATATTGTAAGATAACTCAAAAATATGCCACAATTTAAAAAATTTGATGACTTGTGTGGTGACCTCAGGGACATTTTTATGTTAGGTCTTCCAGTATTTGAGGAATTGGGTGATTCTATGGAACTGGGTTTATTTTGGTATCTGTCACAATAATAACAGAGTAATGTAAGCATATTTCCTCCCAGGATCTACCTAATGATGACCTCAGATAAATGCAAAAAGATTATACTCTTGCTCTGAGTCATCCCAAAATTAATGAATTTTTAATAAAATATTGGGGCCAAAAATAGGACCAAAACTGGGACAGGATAAGTTACCTGGGTGTCAGTGCATTTGATCTGGAAAACATTGTTTGAAATGGTCTCATATACCGCTATAAATAAAGAGTGTTATATTTGTCGACCCTAGTGTTTTTTCTAATCCAGACATGTTGTTTTTTCATTAATCTCAGTCTCATTCCAGGTTTCGTGTGTAACCCATCGTGTCCACTCATGTTACATGTGGAACCAGCCCATTTAAATACAAAAATAAATTGTGATTTTGCAACAGCAGCCATTTTTGTGAGATACTCTACCTTGTATAATTAGTTTTATTCCCAAAATGTACCTGTAAAAGAAAAATGCATTATTATTTTTATTTCCGGTTTTACTCTGTATTTGGTATTGGTTTTTATTGGTTAATTTTACAGCTGTTTTTTGTTTCTGTTGTCCTTAATATATTCTTGTAATTTTTTTTTGTTTTGTTTTTCAATACAGCATTTCAGTTCACTATGGTTGATTTTTAAAAAAGTTTTACAAATAAAGAGGAGAGAATTTCGTTAATCTTAATCCCTAAGGTAAAAAAAAAAAAGCATCTACCAAATGCATACATGTAAATGTTAAATAAAAACATAAAAAAAAAAAAATTGTAGTGTAATTTTCATGTCCTTTTTACCATGTTACACAGATTTTTGTATAAAATAATAATATAAAAAAAGTGTTTTATCTGAAAAATTGTTTATCTCAGTAAATATTTTGAAAATAGACCCCAAGTACTTCCAAACTTGCTTCATAACATTAGTTTACATCCTGTTTTTAGGACCAGTTTCATCAAACCACCCAGTTACATAACAAAACAAACATGACACACGCACACACACACAAAAAAAAAAAGATTCGGAGAGAAATTGTTACAAATCTTTTATTAAGATATTCATTATTTAGTCCATTTTGACATTTTCTCTATGATTTGTATTTATTTATTTTACAGTTGTTAATGTGCAATTACCTTTGATAATGTTGGGTCACAGTTACAGGGCTTTCACGAAGTTATTGGCACTTGGAACACAGAAAGAATAGGATGAGCAGAACAGGAGGTTTCACTGGTGCTACAGGGTTACAGAGGGCGAGGAGCAGGGGCAAAGACGTGGGCAGAACAAGTACTGCACAGGTTGTGAAGAAGCGCCATTTCTGGGTAAATATATACCTCATGCTGCGAGTGCACAACAAACAATCTGACCTCTATGTGTGCATCTATATATAATATACAGTATTTATCTATACATGTATATAATCATATTTATATATGTACTGTTTAGTGAAAAAAGGTTTCCCAAGCCGTGCCACACCTTATCCATTCAAGTGTGTAGGTCTACATGATTTGTGAAGTGTAAACACACATGCTAAATGATGGTTAAAAGGAAAAACTATGAAACTTATAGCTTTGATTTCTATTATGTAACATTGGCCTTGATATTTTAACCCCTGACACGAACTATAGCCACTCATTATTTCTGATTATCTGGATGATAACACAGTTTCCAGCTTGACCTCAGAGTACTGTAACCAGGTTAGCAGTGCACTGTGGGTCATTATAACAAATTAAACATTATCATTTCCATTACTATTCATTTCATTCAGGTTGGAGGTCCAAAACTGCCTGTAATAAATTAAGAGGTCATTGTTATTGGCCTGCCACTTGGTCCTTTAATCAAATTACTTGTAAAAACATCGAGCCTGTTTTCTTGGAGTTTCTGTTTCATTAAAAATATAATGGTTTAAACACACCTGGCAACAACTGTCTGGTTTCCAGGTGTCTTGTAAAAAAAAAATAAATTAAAAATTAAAAATGAAAGGCTAACGTGTAATGTGAGTTGTGTTAAAACGCAGATTTTTGGGGTTATTGTCGGTTCAGAAGTATGCATAAAGCCGCTGTGAAAACTTAACAGAGATGTTAGAATAATTTCAAATGGAATCACTTAAAATCTACTGCCACTTTGCCTCTTTGAGAAACACATGACACTTGTGGAAGTGACACATGACACCAGCTGCAGGAAGGACAGGAAGCACAACAGTCTTCAAAGATACTGGAGAGGTAAGTGGGGGAGGAGTGCTCATGTGGCATCTACAGTCAAATGCAAAGCTTACTGAGGTTTTGTTGTTGTTACCCTTACTGAATACTCACAAGGTAATGTGTTTTGTTCTGTCTGTACTAGGCTTTATCATTGCAATCAATAATATGTAACATGCTCTGAGTTCATTGTTCAATAAGATTGACTCAACTGACTTGAATAAGTAGCATATATTCCCTCTGCCTTCAGAAAAATACAACCTTTCAATAAAATCTGTCTGTAAAGTCTGTTTATGAAGAGGATGTTGTCAGTCACTCAGGTTTTCCTACACTTTCTTATTACAGAAGCACAGTACGTTCATCTTTATCTACCTGCAACAGGAAAAAAAAACAAAAAAACAATGCATGCATTCAAAAAGGGTGTAGCAAACATAAATCTGCACATAAAATAGTTTCGTAATCAGAGACATACTGCGACAGGAAAGAAAGAACACTTGGGCTTTAACTCAACAGTCGTCTTGGTTATTTACAAAATGAATTTGTGCCACTTCTAAATAAGAAAACACAGGCAGACATAAAAAAGATCATTTCAACCTAGAGGGGTTTGATTGCTACACATCTCAAAAGGTGCATGAACCACTGGTTCTTCTCAATAAGGTGCTGAAACCTTCACTCTACTACTGATGAAAGGTGCAAAATCATGTCAAACTCCAAGAGAAATCTGTCCCCATTCCCATATTAGACAGGTGGAACCACAACATGGAAATGCATTCGATACATCAAAAAAACTACGCACCAAAACATACAGCCGAACGATACACGGTTTCCTCTTTAACCATAGAGCCAGGTTACACACACACATAGATAGTACCATAAATCTTATTTGTTTCAAGCTATATCTCTTCCTCTTGGACACCTCTGCAGCCGCCTGGCTTCTGATTATTGATTCGATTAAAAGGCACATTCCAATATTCCATAAATATCTCCCGTAATGTTTGCATCTGCACAATACTATGCGCAAAAGTTTTATCAAAGGAGGCAAACGTTGCAGTTTCCAACCTAACAAGAAATAATTATCTTCAACAGTCAAGCCAGCTGAATCAGTCTCATTATTCCTTTAAACTAGTGAACCAAGGATGAAATGTCTCAAACGTTGCAGTTCAACTGCTCATTTCATCACTGTACCATAAAATAAAAATAAATGACTAAGGGTCCTATGATAACACTGCTTTAATATACTCCTTTTTTCTGCAAAAATAGCACTTTTCCTAATATGACAAGATCTCTTTCAATAAAACATGAAGATCGAGATTCTAAAACAATCCCTCTCACTTTCTTTGCTCACACCATGCCAGGCATGGGCTCTTGTATAAATATAGATCTTCTAAAAATATGACCATCTTTGATTACCTGTTGCCCATTAATTTTCTTTACAATCATCTCAATAAAAAACCTTCCCCTTCTCTCTGGATCACTTTGTAGTTTATAGACAGAGAAACATGCTAGAAAATTTAGAAAACAGAGAAAAGATGAGATATACTGTATATTTATATACGACTCTGCACAGTGAAACATTTAAGTGAGATAGATTTTCTCTGGTCTCAAGAAAAAATAGGTGGGGTGAAAGATACTAGCAGGGTGATGAGTGGAAGATGCAAGGTGAGGAAGAACAGGTAGTGTCGATTCAGCTTATCCAAGTATCTACTCCCAATTTTGTTCCACTTCTGAGGCTGGAATAAGTTGTCAGGCTTGCATAGAGGAAAATGCCACTGACACTTACATTCAATACTGGTCACCTCTGCTCCCAGCTCTTCCATCCAGCCCCCACTTCCCCCTCAAACTCCACTTGTAACTCACCCCACCACCCGCAATCCAGGGAATGTATTTAATATGCACTTACACACCTTAAAAAGACAAGGGGAGGCAGAGGGCCGTTAGGAGGAAACTAAACACCCTCTTACTCTCTCCCTTTCCTCAACTAGCTCCATTGTACAGTCATAAAGCAAAAATGTAAGTTTTCACGTCCTGGTTACATCAGGGCAACAGCCACGGTTGACCCTAGCAGTGTAGTACAGAAAGTCAGATGTGAGAGATCAGCGTGGGCCGAACAGCGAGGAGGCAAGCGCAACTGGGGAATACTGGTATGCGTGTCACCAAATTCCGACCTTCCCCAACACAACGTTCAAAATAATGGTCCTCCGTCCCCGCCCACACCTGGTAGCGATTCGCCCGAGGAGCCGCCGGACTCCATGCCAGCGCCGGCCTCCATGCCAGCGCCGGCCTCCAGAGAGGCGGGGTCAAATGCCGGATCCGCCCCCAGGGTGTCTTCCTCTGTCTTGATGCCGTCGGGAAGGAAAGCGGTGTAGGCGTCGCTCTCGGCCATCAGTAGCTTCAGCTTTGGGATCCAGCTCTTACGCACCACGCGGCGGGCGTTGGTGCACATGTCGGCTGCGATGGCGTTCATCTCGCTCTCTTTGAAGCTGGTGGCAAAGTTCTGGCAATAAACTGACAAGAGGGGAAACAGACAGGCTGATTGCACTTGACCCCATTTTAACATCACAAATTTCTGGTGACCCCAGACATTCAAAACTGAGACATTTTTTTTACTGAAATTTATTTTGATCATGTAATAGTTTGTTATACTATGTTGCAAATAAATATTAATTTTGGACACATTTAGGCTCTACGTTGTATATTATTATGGACGGGGGCAGAAAAGCCAGTTGTAGATTACTGCACAAAGAGAGAATTTTATTTTCCTTGGTCGGGATATGTAGAATCAGTGGAGCTGGTATTTAAAAGATTGAACATTAATACTGAACAAACAACCAAGATCAGTCAAAATATTATATAGTGCATTTTATTTGGACTTGATTTTTATTAGGAAAAGTGTGTGGTGTTTTAATAATACCGACATCTACATTGAATAATTAAAAAATATTTCTATTAGTAAGTAGTTTTTTTTATTAATTACTAGAAATTTCAAGCGACCCCAAGGTTGAAAAACACTGGTCTACAATGTTTTCGAAATTATCCACCTCAGAGATTTCTTGGTCTTACATAGTTTCATAAGATGAATTAGAAAGCAAAAGTGACAAAAGGGCTGGTTAATCCTTGTTATTACTGTATATGATAAAGTGTTATTACACACACACACACACACGCGTATAAATATACATATGTTTATGTACTTTTATGATACATTTATAAATCTTACACTAGGACAAACATGTGAAGTGAATGTTCCGTAATGTGCAGATAGTGTTTTGATGTAGATCTGAGACAAACGTTCCTTTTGTATAAAACCCAATCTCTCATTAATTCTAAGAATTTCACATTATGACCCAAAACTGTATCTTGGAAACTACAACCGATCATATTTTACCAACATCCTGTGATAATATTAGTCCTGCATGAATCATCATCTTTGTGGTTTGGAGGATCTCTGCAAGGTTTGCAGAGCATTTGGGCACAAACTCAAGAGGCCCTATCTGAAATCCAAGCATGGCGCCGTGCGGTAATGAACGTTTGTTTATGTTTTAACAGCTTATTAATACTGAGCCTCTGCATCATATCCAGGGGTTAATGTCAGTAGAACACTGGTGCTGCTTTTCCTGTGCAAATGCACCACGTGAAACCCAGATGATGGGTGCAGAGTTTCTAAATCAAACCAGGTCCACAGGTAATACTAGACCTGAGTGAATAGTGATATAATCTTCAAGGTCAGCACACATTTTATCGAGCCATTAGAGCAGTTGAAATGAACCAATCCCCGTTTATGACTACGCAGCTTAGCAAAAATCTGGCCCATCAGTGACGGAATTCAACAATTTCCTGTATCTATATTGCGGTGATCATCAGTGAATTATCCTTTCCATAGCGTCTGAATTTTACACCATTATTATACAATCCATATATAGTCATTATACATTCTGCTCCTGACAAGAGGGTAAATGTTGCTATCTAGTGGTCATTGTGAGTTACTGCTTTACTTGCTATATGACAGCTATTCTTTATTAGCATGTGTCGGAGGGAAATAATGGTTCACTTGTACCTTTGTTTCCATAGTTACCTGACAAAATGGCATGTTTCCCTGCTAAAAAGGACTGAGACTACCCTTATGTGTATGATTGCATGTATGTATATATGTATGTGTGTGTGTGTGTGTGTGTGTGTATATATATATATATATATATGTAGTCGTGGGAAAAAATATTAGACCACCCTATTTTTTCCTCAATTTCTTGTTCATTTTAATGCCTGGTACAATAAAGGTACATTTGTTTGGACAAATATAATGATAACAACAAAAACAGCTTATAGCAGTTTAATTTCAAAGCTGATATCTATCCATTTTCCATGGTTTTCTTAATAATAACCAAAATCACATGTTCTTACATCAATATCTATGACATTGTACTGGCAAAAACAGTGCTTTTAGACATTCCATGCTTTTATTTTGTCTGTTTTAGTCACAAATACACACAGGAGTTAGTACTTGATTGTATAACCATTGTTTTTGATGGCTTTTGATGGTCTAATAATTTTTCCATAACTGTATATGTGCATGTAGATGGTCCTCCACTTCAGGGGCTACTACAACTTACACCAGTGGATCATAGTTTTTTTTTTAAATTTTATCAGTGTCCATTGAATGATATTGCATGTAATAATATAATAATAATAAATACATTTGAAGTTGATATGTATATATGTATGTATGTATGCTTACATTTGACCGCATGCAGCACTCTGTTGTCCAGGGGTTTGCGGCTGGGGTCATTGGTGGATGAGCGGATGCCCGTTCCACAGCTGTTAGCCAGAGTATTCCTAATGAATCAAAATAACAGTGAGTTGCACAGAACAGAAGAAAACCAAAATAGTTGCTTTATTCTGCCGGTGCCCGCAGATAAAAAAAAAAGTACTTTAATTTCTATATTAAAACTGAGTGTTTGCTAACTTTACATAAAAGACAAACACGGGCAGAAATAGTCGCAGACACTGACAGATGGAACAAACCTGTCAAAGAAGGCAGCCAGCAGCCTCCTCAGCAGCACCTTGTGTCTGGTCCCTGCGCTCACATGACAGTTCATTAGCTGGGCCCGCGATATATACACAGAAGTACCTGGAAATGCACATGCAAAAGAAATCAGCCATCTGGATACAAACAAACAGAGTCACCATTGTTTATTTATGTGTGTATTTACTTTATCTTAAGTAAGGGCTAGATATATTTACAGCGAATATCTTTTGACCTACATGACTTAGGTTTTACAGATCATATAAAGGTTCATTTATTGGAATAACACATGTTTAGGTATATAGACCGGGTACTTGCTCTTTATCCAAATATATATTTCAGACTTTTTCAAAACTGCTATTTTTTTCCTTAAGAAAATTAATTTATGTACTTTTATCGTTGCGTGCCAACTTTTTTGGTTGAGATTGTACCTGTTGTGTGTAGTAGAAAAGTTTATTTTAATAAATGTATGAATGAATGAGTGCATAATTCGTAATAAATGATGTTGTACTGACAGAAAGATTATCAAAACATATGAAAATCACAAAAGTGCAGAGACATCAAACAAAAAAGTTTTACTAGATTCATTCCAGTATCGACCAGTTAGTGAAATCAATACGCTTTCCTCTTGTTTTTCTTATCTTAGAAGATTATATGCCTTTGAGCATACTCTAAAATTTGACTATGAGAGAAACTGTTTTCCATGCACATTCAAAATTCCAGACTTTTCATGATCTGGAAAACAGTGTATCATAATTCCATACTTTAGATGTTCAAGACCTGTGCAAACACCCCGTACAGAGATTCTGCAGTTTTATGTCAAATATTGCCGGACAGACATAAAAATGAGGAGGCTGTGCCTAAGTTTCAAGTTTTTGCTTGAAATCCTTGTTTGTCTTAAAGGACTAATATTTTTCTTTTCCTTTTTTTTTATTTTTTATTTTTTTTTTATTAAATGTAATTATGCATTTTAAAACATTTCCCTGTGGTCTGCATAAACTGTAAATGCTATGCTTGGGTCTGAATTCTTCATTAATTTAACTGCACAGGTCCATCTTCAACCCTATTTCTGAGTAATGACACCAGAAAAGTTGCTTTGAGTGCTGGCCCTTTAAATGTAAATGAGCCACTTCACACCCCACCCCCTCCAGGTTGTTGACTATGCTGCTGTGACTTGTGTTCGTTAATACAACCAACAACTGAACATTTTAGGAAATTGGCTCAAAGTTTGGACATATTTTCAGTGTGGACTACAACCCCTGGTGAATTATGGCGTACTTGGAGAAATGTTCACAGGAAGTCTTGACCTTATATGTACAAATATCATGATAGAACTAGTTATAGACATAACAAACCAAGACAGAATTAAAAAGGATTGTAGAAATTTACCAAAAATGAATATCAAGATAGCTCTGCAGCACTTGGAGGGTTTAAACTAGTAGGGTCCAAATACACAAATAAATGTACCAAAGACTGATAAAAGTGAGGTTAGCTAAAAATGACCCCTTTAAATCTTAGGTAACTCCATTTTTAAGCCTACATTTTGATACCAGGAACTTTCTGTGTAGAATACTAGGGTTGTTCTTTTTTATTCTGCTAAAACCCTTAATGACTGTATTTGCTTCAGTTTATAGCACAGAAATAGCTATCATTAACTTTGCAGTGATGCTAGTTAACAAACAACTAGCTCAAAGCTAAACCAATACCAAATACACACACAAATCTATGATAATCAACCTTTAAATTCTTCCAATTTTCTGCATTTGCATCTCGTCCCCTTTCCTCGCTCCTCAAAAGAAGTGTTATACTGAAGAAAATGACTAAACATTCCTTTTTTACCACAGCGCTCACTTTAGATTCTTGCCAGTTGTTTTATATCAATTCCATTCTGTCCTGATTCATGTCTCATTCATCACAGTCTTTGTCACACCATAGATTTTACGGTATGTGACCCTGCCGCTAAGATAACATAGACATAGTCACAGGATCTTTGTGACATAAACACACCGAGTCACATGTGCGGCACTGGTGCATAATCTGCATGCCAGTGCCAAGCCCAGTCTTTTAGCATTTGCTCTCTGCGTGTATGAATCGCTGCCACCGACCTTGTCTTGATTAACTCAAATAAATCAGATTTTTGTTGTACTGTAGCATATGTATGCCCAGTGTCATATTTTTAAATAGTCTCTTTTCTCTTAAGTAGACTACATATATGACATACTATATTTTCTCACATAGTAGCCATGGCCTTTATTTGTTTCAGTTGCAGAAGGTGCCAGGCCTGTAATTGAAGGAGGTTTCTATTTAATTTCTAGTTTCCTCTGTTTAACCCATAAGGACCCAGTGTGGTACCCAGTGCATTATCCCTGTTGATCCACCAATATATGCTAAATGGTAAATGGTCTGTACTTATATAGTGCTTTTCCGCACATTAATGGTGCCCAAAGCGCTTTACAATACAAGTCTCACATTCACTCATTCACACACA
>JAPTGZ010000027.1:13638962-13649685 GCA_029814645.1 Fowleria isostigma | reverse complement strand
GCAAGTGATTTTGGAACAGTGGTCATTTTTGTGAAACACTCTGCCTTGCATATTTACTTTGATTCCCAAAATGTACCTGTGAGAGAATAAAAAGATTTTTTTTTTTTTAAAAATAGACATTTTTACAGTGTTACATGCAGATTTTTGTATAAAAATTATATAAAACAATGTAAAAATATGTTTTATCTGAAAAATAGTTTCTCTTTTATCTCTGTAAATATTTATGTTTAAAATAGATCCAAGGTGTTTCCAAACTTGCTTTGTATCTATTTTAAATTTTTAGCCTCCATGTCCTGTTTTTAGGGACCAGTTTCATAAAAGCACCCATTTGTTTTAAATAGAATACTCTACTTCTTCTCCTCTGTTTAGATCCTTAAGTAATAAAGTCTATCACACCACCTGCTGACATTGTTGATTCACCCCAAATCAGTTTATGGGAACACAAGTAATTTGCTGAATTATTTTTCCACCTCACTTCAAATTCCCTTGACATGTTATGGAAACACAGCACCTGAGGCGACTGTACAGGTAGAATCGAAAGAAACACTGACCGACACTCGATCCAAAGAGCATCACTGACATACATCGACCTTTAATCTTAGCCTTTCCTAACATCAATATTTAATTCAATATATGTGATGAAACAGCCCATGCCTACCTGATGGTATTGTGCCAGATTCTAACTACACTAAAGCTTTTTTTATTCAAAGGGTCAATGTGTTTCTTGCGACTGTTTTTTTCTCATAAAAGCTCTGAAAGTTTTTAGTCTGTACCTTTGGACCCAGACAGGTCCATCCCAGCTTTGAGTCAATGCCTCTCTGATAAACAGCCTGGAATTCAGCCAGTATTACAGGGTAGTTGGCTTCCAAGACCTCAATGTCATGTCGATGAGCGTCACGTGGGAAGAAAGGAACACTGGGAACATCTGGCAGGAAGAAGAGATGAGGCTTCTGTATAGCAGAGTGATCATTGAGTCTTACCTAACACGAGAACAATGAGAAATCAATGATTAATTCATAACAGTGCCGCTTTCCTCCACTGTTTGCCCTTGAAATTTTGGATCAAATGAGATGTTAGCATGAGGACTTAAATGAAAACACAACAAAATCCAATGTTATTAACCCATAAAGACCCAAACATCCACTGGCAACCAAAACCATGTACTGATCTGAACTGTTTAATCCCTGTTGATTCACAAATCCTATCAATACATGTAAATAATTGGTGTAAAATACAGTTTGTCATCATTTCATGGTCATTAGATATGACCCATTTGGATGTTCTGAGGCTTTTTAGTTTCTGTGGAAACACCATCATCTTCTACAACATTGATTCACCATTAGACTGAATAGTGCCCTGTAATATAAGTATAATCAAGCATAAATCACACCCAAATTTTTTATTTGTGTTTATTTATTTATTTATTTATTTATTATGCCGTATCTTATATTATTTCTATTTTATTCAAGATGTGTTGTTTTCCCTTTTTATTTTTATTTTATTTTATCATTATTGTGATGTAATGCTATTACTGGTTTTGTGTTTCATTGCCATGGCTGTGTAGTGGGTCTGTATAGTGCAAAGTGTTAGCTGTTAAAATTATATATATATTGTGTGTTTCCTGTCAAAAACAAAAATCTTTAAAAACTTTAATGAAAAAACATTGCTTCACTAGTAAAACTCATGGAGTTTGATAAATAACGGTAGTTGGACACATTTGGTTTATCTTCAGTGGTATATTCTACTGAAAAACCCTCAACTTTACACTGAGCTTTAATGAACATTTACTTCTTCAGTAAATGAAATATAGGAAAATACATGATGTTCACTAAAAAAACACAAAATACAGAAGATAATGTCATAATAAATGGTGATAAATCACTTAAAACAAGTTAATTACAGAGAAAAAAAATGTTTTGGAACTGCCACAAAAGCAGCACTTTGTCTTTATGGGTTAACCAGAAACTTCATCTTATTTCAGCTGTGATATTTCAGCATTCAGACCTAAAATATTCCAAAGCTTAAGAGAGAATGTGTTCTTTTGTTTTTGCTTAGGTAAACTTTTTATAAATGCGTAGTTAGATCAATGATGAGATGAACACATTTGGTTTACGTTCAGATATTCATATCTCTACCAAAAAAGTCACTTTTTCTTGAGTTTTCTCTGTTTTTGATATAATAATCCTCAACGTTAATCTGAGTTTTTTTATGAACGTCCACATTATCAGTGAAGTAAATATTGGAAAATTTCTGATTTAGACTAAAAAACTTTAAATACTATAGAATAGTATAATAAGAAATGGTACCAAAATGCTTAAGAAAGGTTAAATATAGAGGAAAAAATATTTTTGGAAGTGCCACAAAAGTAGCATTGGGTCTTCGTGGGTTAAAAGAGTCAGATCATGACTGAATGCAAGCCCCAGCCAGTTTATACCTGCTCACGGAGGCCCTTGTGAATGCGGCCCATGCCCACCCAACTGTAGCGTTTGGCATACTCTTGCAGTGCTGCGTACAGTTTCTTGGCTTCTGCAGATGCCTGGGTTGGAAACAAGGCATGACTCAGCACTGGGGTGAGGTAGCCCTGTCCCTGCTCCTCATCCTCCTCTGTTTCCATGGAAATAAACGGAGTAATTTGATCACTCCTTGACAGCTTGGATCGGGCGCTGCACTTCGTTCCAGCACAGCTACCGCCACGGGACATCATGGACCGCCTCGAGCCTGACTTGAGCTTTCCAGCATGTGTGTGACCTGGGATCGGCAGGTCAGAGCCCATACGGTAACAGTGCCACAGAAACAGGAGCACTACAGTCCACAGAAGGCCGCTCAGTGAATGAACACCCAGCTCAGCATACAGAGGCAGGGGCAGTGTGTTCATTGTCCAGTGCATCCTTGAAGACTGGGAGACACTTAGACACTGAAATAGAAACAGATAAGGAAGATTATGTTGAGGCAGAAAGTGTGCAATACTGAGAAGATAATCTAGCCCTTTCATGCATGTATTTTGAGAGCCTTAATGAAGATTTTTTTCCATGAGCGTTTTTATTCCTCCAGGCATTAAAAAAACACAATGTGAATGATTTTTTTAATGAGCCTATTTTTCATAGAGTTGCAAAAATTTACATTATGCATTTATTTTTGAAGCAAAGAAACATGTATTTAATGATATATTGCATGAACTCTAGGAAATAAAAACATTTTTAATGCTGCTAATCTGATGTTTTATGGCATTTTAACATACTCTAATATTAGACATTACTCACTTTATGGAGATAATGTGTAAAAAAAAAATATATATATTTGTTAAAAAACACCCTGTTAATTACAATCTAATAACAATAACAAGAAATTGATTTACACCCAAACACATTACTGCAGATCAGGTTTATCAAGAACAGTAAAGTTATGATAATGTCATGAGTTCCAGCGTATGGGATGATGTATTTGTGATCAATGTGTCAGCTGATATGGAACTAAAACAACAAAATCCATAAATATACGAGAGAAAAGCTGTAAAATAGCTGTCCACTCTGGTGACTACTATGCATGAAAGGGCTAATTTGTGTTTAAATTATAAAAATAAAACCAGGGCTGTTTAAAGCTTCATGGGGGCCCTAAGCAAGATGTTGTTTGGGAGCCCCTAGTTTGTGAAATTACAATGAAGAGATTCCTAACCCTTTAGATCAGGGGTCTCAAACATGTGGCCCAGGGGCCAAAACCAGCCCACCAAAAGGTCTAATCTGGCCCGCAGGATGAATTTGTAAAGTGCAAAAATTACACTGAACATATTAACAATTAAAGGTGTTGAACTCCTTTTAGTTCAAGTTCCACATCCAGATTAATATGATCTAAAGTAAAATAACAGTATGATTACCTATAAATAGTAACAACTCCATTTTTCTAGATTCAGTTGAACTAGTTTTTTTCTAGTCCTGTTGAACTGCAAACTACCAAGAAGAACAATGACCTGAGCAAATGAGAAACTGAACTAGAAATTGCTCTTATTTCAGTTCCAAACCCTACATTTTGATCAATATTATACCTGTTACTAAATGTTTGTGTAACATTGTTTGTAATGCACAGGTACAAATAATAAGTTGAGGCATAGTACTGTTAAACACTTATTTTTCATACAAAATGTCAGTTTTTTTAGGTTATTCATATGTTTTTTGTGAAAGAATGGTTTGTAAATATAAATATTTTCATAATTTAATGTTTTAATTGCACTAAAACAAAGAGAAAAAAAATGTAATTATTTAAATGTTATGATGCTATTACTTTACAGGTCCAGCCCACTTGTGATCCAATTGGGCTGAATGCGGCCCCTGGGAGAAATGAGTTTGAGACCCTTGCTTTAGATAGTCTATTAAGATACGACAATCTATTACACTTCATGAGCAAAACCAGCTACAGTTAAAATTAAACATCTTAAGTTGAGTCACTAAGGCAAGTTAAACTGATAAAATCTATAATACAAGGAAAACAACAATCCTCTACATGTCAATAAATAAAACAGATTTTGAGTGTTTATAAAAAATGTTTACTTTAACTCAGAAAATACCGCTGAAATAACTTTTTTGTAGCCATTGTGGTGTCTGTTTTGTTTAATACTCTCACTGAGGGAAATAGTAGATGGATAGCTGTCAATCATTCCCATCATACCTGTCAGCGGCCGGCGACGTAACTAACTGTGTGACAGTGCGGTCCAACAAATATGACCTAATAATGACAATAAATACCAGCCACAGCTTATCAGTGCGGTTTATTTCATTTATATCTTATGTTTATTTTTAAGTATATCAGGGATGTATACATGAGATGGCTACAGATAAAAACTGAACATTTCAATTCTCCTCAGTTGAAGCTGAACATGCAGTTTTGGCGCCCCCTGGTGGCTTGGCGGTCTTAGGCATTCACCTCGTTCACCTATAGCAAGAAACGGCCCTGACAAAAACTGATTTTTCTCTTGCTTGTGTTCGTTGCCTAGTCAAGAAGCACAGCCTAAAGAGGATGACGGACTGTCTTACTTTCAATAGCGTAATACTCTTTCCTATATATTTCTTTAATGTAATCCTCCTCAGGGTCAAAGGAGGCAGAAGCCTATCCCAGCATGCACTTGGAATAATAATTAAACAGTGACCCTTTGGTTTAGAGCCTCTGACATTTTCCTCATGTTATCCAAGCTCTGACTGTTTTGTTGTTGTTTTTGCAGAAAATAGCCTACTGATAATATAATGTCAAGACTCTTCATCTCCACTGTCCAACTTCAGCAGATATTTGAATATATCAGCTATTAAACAGACAGTGGTAGATTTATGCGTACTTTCTGTTTTTTCTAATACTGTCATTCTTGTTTTCATGTCGCTCTTTAAGGTTCAAGATTCAGGGTTCATTTTACAGCCTATGCTTTATTTGTTTTCAGATGTTTATGTCATTGCAACTCCCTACTAGTGACAGTGTGAGGCATGGATGTGTTTTTGAAAGAAATTAATATGTTATGACGGAGGGAAAATGATATCCCTCAACAAATATTAACATTTCACGAGTATTGAACAGCGCTGTTGTTTATAGGTCAACAAGCGTCAGATTAGAACAAATGGCGCTTGTGGGATGTGTGTAAATCTGATTGGAGATCTGTGGTTTCATGAATGCCAAAGCAGAGCAGCTTTGAGTGTGTGGTTGAAACTGTAAATATACCAAATTTCATCAAATATATCGTGTGTGCGTGTGAGTGTGTCTAAGAGACAGAGAACAAGACCAACGGACGGTTGTTGTTTTTTTTTGTTTTTGCAAACATCCACAGGCATGATTGTGCACAAGTCTGCATGCGCGCGTGCGTCCACGTGTGCGCGCGTTGGTTATGTTTTAGGTGGGAGGGCTCTTCTCTAATAGGCTTATTCCAGCAGATTCGTTTCGCATTTGCATCAATTACATGCTAAGTGATGATACTGATGATACTGCCCGTCGGCAACACCCATAGGCTCTAGCAGATCCACGCACCGCCAAAATGTGACAGTCGTTTGCCTCAGACTCGCTTCATGTTTCTTTTTGCACCAGCCCCCACAGCTCCACGGGCTCATGTTTAATGCCCGCATTCCGAGTTAGCGCAAACACCAAGCCTGTACGGAAAACCACTGCATACACAGGTTCGCCATGCAAACCGAGTGGCACATGCAGGACTTTAAATGAGCAAACATACTGTACCCAAGGCGTGCTGCATTTCACGTCTCTTTTTTTTTTTTTTTTTGGTTTTGTTTTTACCTTGATAAACAGTGGAGCCGGACGCACTTCAGCACCGTGCTGGTGGACAGCTCCTACAGCGCCCACTCACTCACTGTGGAGCTGTGCCGCTCGGAGGGTGCAGTTCCGCATCCGGCCACTAGAGTGCACCTGAAGCATCAACACAAATGCCCTCACATCATAGCTGAATGCGTCAACCACACGGCAACCAGCTAGGGGCACCTCACCAGCACAAACCCCGCCGTGTTCTCGGGGCCTAAAGCAACAGGATACGGTCCGGGAAAGAGGAGCGCAGGAGGCGGCCTGGGAGACCGAGGTAAGCGGCGGGCACCTGGGATCACCGCTGAGATAATGGTCGGGCTCACGGTACCGATGACTGATGCTCAAAACCGTCCTCCGCACAAAGAGGGCCGAGGAAGGTGTGAGAGAGGCTGCTTCGTTTAGCCTCATCATTTTGTCACACATCAGGATGCATTTTCACGGAGGAAACGCCTCGAATAAAAGCGTTTAGACATATTGTCATTAACAGGTTGATTAAAAAACACAAGAACTGGAGTCTACCTGCGGGGAGGGCAGGATGCTCTGATGGGTTTTACAGTAGCGCATTGTCGGGCATGTTGTTGCAGATTTGGGTGAGAAAATGCAGAGGAAATGCTTGAATATTTAACCTTCTCTCGGCTGCGATGTGTGTGCATCCAAATATATCCTCCCATATACTGACACTGAATGGATGTTTTCCATTTTGCTTTTCAATAACACACCGCATTGAATCTCCAGTCACTGTGGCCTCTGTGATGTAAACACACAGTACCCCAATATCTGTTTTCAGCTCAGGTGTGCGTTCATTTCAGGCCCCCGTTGATTCCAGTCAGTTATCCCTGTGCCTTTTACAGCCATACTGCTGCTTCCTACTGTAGTAATAACCTGAAACAGTCATGTTGCAGTAATTGTTGTCTTTACACAACCTCAAAACAGTTTCTTAATCAATTTTCCCACTTCTCAGGTCATTCAATTGTATCCAAAGCCATGGGGTTCACACACCTTGCTGTGATGCTGTCTGTCACCATGATCCACCTGGTTTCAGGTAACTGAGTGTGTTGTGTTTGAGTGTCTTTAGCCCTGTGGTTCTCAGTCTTTTTCTGTCAGCCCCCCCTTTGGAGGACCAAAATCTCCAGGCCCCTCTCAACCTCAACAACATTCAAACAGTGATGCAATTATGACTTTTATTGAAAGAAACGTCAATATTATCACAATACTTTTTGCTTTTCCTTGAGTAATTTGTCGTGCAAATTAAAAATAACGTAGATTTTTTGGCTTGAATAATACAAATAAACTCAATCAGACTGCTCCCTGAGACAATATTTATACAAATAAAAATAGGAAATGTGCAATTGTCTTACAACTCTGATAATAAAGTTACTTTTTTTGGAACAACAAAACAAATTTTGCTAACAAAGATGAAAATTTTAATATCAGTGACTGAAATGATTCCATTTACATGTCATATCTCAGAACATTAAAATGCAAATTTTACAAACTGTGCAAAAACAGACCCATCACATTTTTCTTTCCAAGCCAAATCCTTGCCCAATCTCCGAATCTAAACTCTTTTGTCTCGTCTAGTGACAGATCACCATGGCAGTAGATTTGTTTGTAGTACGTCGTTAAAATGAGTCTGAGACCTGATACATGTTCTAATTTGAAGGAAAACAAAAACACTCAGGAGGGATCCCATGCTCCCCCCTGGGGGGCCCACCCCACAGTTTAAGAAACACTGCTTTAATGTAATCCATGCACCACACCTGCAGACTAATCCAAAATGTTATGCTCATATCAGTCCTAGAAAAAAACGTGTGGTTCACTAGCCATGTGCAGCTAATTACAATTTTGTATTCTACATAGCAAAAACTCATGAATCCTGACTCTTGTAGGTATGCGCTTAATGATTCCTGAACCTGACTCACCACCAACATCAACCCCAGACTCTTATGCTCTGGGTGACCTGTTCCATGCTGCCCTGCAGAGTAAGGAATACTTAGGACAGGCTCCTGCAGGTACACTCACATTCGTTTTTATGGCTTTGGTAATGCACTTCTAGTAAGATTTGGAAATAGCTTTAAACCTTTGGCCTCTGCAGGCACGACCTCCAACCCGACCCAGGCTGTGCCGGGGCTCAAGCAGACAGAGTCAACAGCGACAGTCATATCACCTGGACTACTCACCACGGCTTTAAGCTCGTCATCTGCAGCCAGACAGACAGGATCGAGGAATACCATGTCCTCGCTGCCCGTAGAGGAGGAGACAACCACCACGCTGATCACCACGACCACCATAACCACAATGCATGTGCCAGGTACCTGCATCCCACCATCTGTAATCTCTGGGTTGTGATTGATGATCTTGTGTAAAAAGCACCAAAAAAAAAACCATTGAGCAAGTATCGTTATTGTTTTTTGGGCTGCACTATTAACAGTGGTAACATCAGCAACTTCATATACACTGCTGACTATTATGTTGAAATAATTTTGTTTTCAGATAAATTCCTCTTTTTATTCCTACTTATACACATTAGTAATCACCTTTGACCAGGTACAATGACTACATTCAGAGTTCCTGTCACGTTTTATCTATCAAGAATAAATCACAATGTTACAATCATATAATTTTATTTCAACTTTATGGACAACAGTGTCATTTTCTTAATTGTTGCTCATGGGAGAGAAATTATTCCCAGACAAAACATTCACAAATGATGAGTTAGAAAACACGAGACAGTGGAAAAGAAAACTATATTTTTTCTTTATTTAGAAAATGGAAACATTGCATTATATAACTATGAGTTAATGCTGAATTTCTGTGGAGCACCTTTGCAAAGTACATATTTTTTGTATAGCCATAAAGTTTAATTTTTGCACAAGAAATTAGCTTTTTTTTATCCTTAAAGGATTACAGATAACTGAAGCCTGGAACAAAAAATGAATGAGAATCTTAGCAAATACAGGACTTTAATATAAATATGGGCTTGTAGGGTTTTACAATTTGGTTAAACAAATATGGTGAAAATTATTATTGTGGACAATTTTACAATTTGCAATTGCAATTTAAGTCCCCTTGCTGCATTATCAGGAAAAATAGTCTAAGGTATACATTATTTGTTTTTTTCAAATAAATAAATGAATAGAACAGTTGACTCAAACAGTGTTCAGAATGGTATAAACTCCAAACACGCACACTGTGTAGAAACAAAGCAGCAAAGAACAGTGCATTTGCTTTTTCCATAGCCTTCTCTCTTTGCAGAATACTGTAATGAAGTTATTTCAAGAAAAAGCCTTATCCCTTATTTATTAGCATCAGTGAATTTTATATCATTCTCATAAATGACAACATGTAGATAGAGGGAAGGAGCCTGCTTATTTTACTTTATGGCTCAAGAGAAGATAAGAAACATATTAAAAGACCATGGTTTTCAACTCTAGATAATTTTTTTCTGCAGTATTTTTTTTACAATAAAGTGTATATCTTATTTATTTTAGTTACTGTTGGCACCAATAAATAAGGTAAATCTGTCAACATGACAGTAAATTATTAACTAGACAAAGAGCAACCATAAATACCAATATCAGCACAGAAAAGAAGAAGTCAATAATGGCATCATAACTGGAATATTAATAAGGGGGAATAACATTATTTGGAAATGCACTGAAGTGAAACAAATTACAGTATTTCTGCATGGCTCTCATTAGAGTTGGATGAGAGCTGTTACTCATTATGGTCATGAAATAAAAGATAAGTGGCAGCTGCAGATGAGAGCTGGGAAAATGTGATTGAGCTGTTAGGAGATGGGTCAGCTTGTTAAAAAACATCAGTGTGGAGTGTGTTTGTTGTGTTTTCACTGAGCCTTGTTATTTCAACCTCTGGAATACCTAGTTAAGCCATGAAAATAATGTTTAAATTAATGCAGCACAATCCTACCTTAACCCATAAGGACCCAAACATTCACTGGTGACCATTATTATTTGCTGATATAACAATTTATGTACAATGCAGTTTTTTATTTCATGGTCATCAGATATGACCCATTTGGATGTTCTGAGGCTCCATAGTTATTGTGGAAAACCGTCATCTTCTACAATATTGATTCACCAGTAAAACCAATAGAGTTGGATTAATGACAGCGGATGGACACACTGGGTTAATGTTCAGTTAATGAGAGATTTTACTGAAAAAGTCCAATTTTCCTCACGCCTCAAAGTTTTAGGTATAATAACCCTCAATTTTAATATGAGCTTTTACGAATATCTACATGATCAGTGAATTAAAAATAAAAGAATACCTAATTTTTACTAAAAAATGCGGCATAAAGAAGATAATATTATTTTTAAAAAATGGTTATAAATCACTTAAGAAAGGATAACTCTTTAACTACCCCACCAAGAAAAACCTGATGAAAAAAAATTTAGTTTGCATTTTTATTCCTTTGGGTGAG
>JAPTGZ010000027.1:13568156-13582177 GCA_029814645.1 Fowleria isostigma | reverse complement strand
GATTTTAACTGTTTCTTCACAGCTGCTCTCAGAGCGATTTGAAAAACTGTCTGCACTCAACCACAGGAAGTGACATCATCTCAATGGAGATGGTCATTAAGCATGGTATTATTACACATTTGGCAACATGTTAAACTACATTTCCAACCCATTATGAACAAGATAATAATTGATACAAGATAAAGTAGTGTCCTCTTGAGAGTAGGTTGCAGTACCGTATGTTATAGTATACTCAGCACATGCATGGATGGCAACAGCTGTCATCAAAATACATACAATTATTCTACAATTATATGCTCAAATGGCAATAAGTTTGCAGTACTAGTATATAACAGCCTTTTTCTCATCCCCTAGGCCTCAGAGGAAGCATCACTGCGTGCTCTCGAGAGCCTTATGACAGAGTTCTTTCATACTTGTACGACAAATGAACGAAAGAGAGAAATTGGTAAGTCTGACTGATTAACCTACGGTACTTTTACACATTATAAACATGAATTTATTTTAATTGTCACCCTTGTGTTTTCCATTCAAATGGATTGTTTAAAAAAGAAAAAGCCACATTTGGCAGTCTTATATCTGTTTGATGGTACATTTAAATGTTTTTGTTGAATGTGAAATACATTGTTTTTATTAAAAGACAATTTTTACAGCACATGTTGCATTCTCTTTCCTGAATTTTATTTCAAAAGTTTGCCTTCTTTCAGGCTCTTACCACAAGCTCTTTATGTAACCCTGGCTTCACAAATATCCTGAATGGTGAAACACTGTACATTTCAGAGTGTAAGGTCACTGTATAGAGTGTAATGCGGCCCAAAATACTTTTCTTTCTATCGAAAGTATTCTTTGCATTGCTTTTAATACACTTCCTGTGTCATGACGCATTGCTTTGAAACTGTCCACAAATGAGGTACAGCACTGTCAGTGATCATGTCTACTTCCTTTTTTCTGCAGAAGAGTTGCTGAATAATTTTGCACAGCAGACAGGAGCATGGCGCCACTGCCTATTTTTTCTCTCCAATACTCAGAATGAGTATGTAATGATGTACAGCCTCACAGTATTCGAAGTAAGTCATGCTGATGGAAAATGCATGTTTTGGAGTTTATTAACATGTTCTCTCTATTTTGTCATGATTTGAGAATAAGATGCAGACAAAATTACACTGTTAATTGGTGTACTTGGTAGTGTACTAATGAGTGTTTATAAACAGTTTATCTATGCATATTTCTTTATGTAAATTTCTCTATGTATATTGTGTTAACAACAAATTTCTTTGTGTATACATAATGAAATGTATATAATCAGTATTGTATATGGAGTGCACAAGCTTGAAATACACCACGACACCAAAAAAAAGATTTTTACCAGCTTATTAATTACACAGATACATGAGCGCTTAAATAAAGTATTACTATTGTCATGGCACCACACTAACAACTGGTTGTCGCTTTTACTTTCAGAACCTGGTGAACAAGATGTGGATTGGGGTCGCTTCACAAGACAAAATGGAGATTCGCAGTTGTCTGCCTAAACTTCTCCTTGCGCAGCACAAATCTGTCCCTTATTTCATTAGGAATAAACTGTGTAAAGTCATTGTGGACATTGGTCGGCAAGACTGGCCAATGTTCTATCATGACTTCTTTACAAATACCCTCCAGGTAAGATCAGATGATGTGATTTCCTGTAAGTCAACAATATTTATTGAAGTTACTCAGTAGATGTTGCACCAATTTTTCAATTCCACTTTTGTGTTTAACTTAACTCTTGTTAGATAACAGTAGGCTATATTTTTACTCACCATTTGTGGTTCTTATCAAGGTATGTGCAGTAGTCCTTACTTTTGCTATGATTAAATTTTTCTAACCTTTACCTTCTTTTTATTATCTTTCCATGAACTGCAGCTGATTCAGTCACCAGCTCTGGCTCCATTAGGGTTAGTGATGCTGAAAACGACATCAGAGGAACTTGCTTGTCCTCGAGAAGACCTCAGCGTTGCCAGGAAAGATGAGTTGCGTAAACTGCTGTTAGAACAAGTACCAACAGTGCTTGGACTGTTGACAGGTAAGAGTGACCTTTAACACTTAGTGGAATGTGCTTGTAATGGTGACCGTGCGACAGTGTTGGTGTGATGGCCATGGATTCTGTGTGCAGTATTACAGCTTTTTAATGGGAAACCTTGAATATAGATGAGTAATTGGCTTCATGTCTCTTGTTAATTTGCAGGTATTCTGGAGACCTATTGGGACAAACACAGTGTGATAGCTTCCACTCCACCTCCATCACCCACCTCAGGAGAAAGTGGTGAGTGAACTGAGAAAGGGTTTAGTATGCCTCTTTTCCACTGCACCTTTCCAGCATGACTCGGCTCTGCTCAACTCAACACTGGGGGTTGTACGTGGTAACTTTTTTTTCATACCACCTCTGCCGAAGTTCTATCCAAGCTGAATTGGTACAGAAATTTCCCTGCTAGCCACTGATTGGTCAGAGTGTCGACACATGTGCACAAGGCATAATGCAAACATCACACACAGAGTGCTATCAGAAAAGATCTTCAGATAGCCTCTATCATTCTCTATTATTTTACTCACGGCTCAATTCACATAGACTACACCGTTCAATGTAACATCTATGGGCATTATCTTACCATCAGACATCTTCTCTTGTCAGCTTTTATCCACTGGTATTCAGCTTCGTACTTTTGCATTGGCTTTCTTAACTCCTTTGCTTTTCAAGCGTGTTTTATGTCACCACTTGTATCCATTCCTGACTCTCTCATTTCACCTTTTGCTGTGACAAAAAGCCAACAACCGACCAACAAATTCAGCATCACCTCAGTGTCAACCATTGTCGTTACTTGGGCTGTAACTAACAATGATTTTAATCACCGATGAAGCTGTAGATTAATTTAATAATGAATTGATTCATCGGACAAACACAAAAGTCTCAACTTGCAGACGTCAAGTGACAGAGCAGCCGTCAGCGCATCACTGTCAGAGGTGGCGTGTGTCACTAATGATGACTAGAGACTAGCACGTTATATTCTTCAACCAGCTCTGGTTCTAGTCTATCAAACTAGTGCTGTATGTATTAGTTCAGTCAACAATAGGTAATGTTAGTCTGGTGGATGATAAACGGTGATGTTATCATTACAGCAGTAGTGTCTAACTAGCTAGCGGGCTAAAGTAATCATGACACGAAGGCTATCCTATGCTAATGTTAGCATGTTCCCAGTGGACACAGCAGCCCCATTTGCCCGAAACGTACTGCGCCATGGGATTTTGTCAATTTTTTTTCCTCCATATGCATGTTTTGTTCCATAAACCATCACTATGTTTGGGCCACACAGGGCTGACAGGACACCGGCAACAGTGGTAAAGTTAGCAGCGTATTCGCATCTAAAACTTCATCCATGCTGCTGTTTTCCTCAGCCCTTGGGCATTCCTCAATACTAACATAATCAAGAACCAAGAAATTGCCTGATAAATTTGTTGCCAACTCTTTTAAGAATCAATTTTAATTGATTTAATCTATTTGTTGTTGAAGCCCTACTTGTTACTGTTTACTATACTGAAACTTGTTTTGAGTTTTGACTCCGCTGACCACACTCATCTCAGTCGCACCAAGGTGATACAGATTACAGTGAAAAAGCAACGGGACTGTACCAAACCATGCAAGGTCAAGTCAAGCTGAGCTGAATGAGCTGGTACAATGCAGGGGAAAAGAGGCATTAGTCAAACTAGAGAACATTAACATGAGTTTCCTTTTTCTTTCCCAGTCCACAGATGTAGGCCTATGTATTTTTACAAAAGAAAATAAGAAATAAAATGTCCCTTGTGCTCATTCTAGTATAGCATATTATAGCAGAGTTCCTGAATTTACATAGTGGACCTGAAAGCACCATCAAGGAGGAGCCCATGCATTACAGTGTAAATTTCAGATTTTACAATGCATCACAAAGTGTCGTTTATGTCTCTGACACATATTAGCAGGCAGAACAGAAGCAAAGTGCCTGTAAATGAAGGCATATGCCATAGAGACTCTGAGCAGACTTTAATTTCATGACTATTCTGGTACTTTTATTTACCAGCGTGTTGGATCACCTTCTGAGGTTTACCCGCAAAATGGAAAATTTCCCCACATGCAGAATTTTGCCATGTCTCATATGTTTTCTCTATGTAAATGTCCAGAGCCGAGTTCCTGTTTTGTCTCCCAGCCCTAGTCTGTCATGATTTAGTACTTGAGAAGATGTTTTCCTTTTGTTTGAATATGTTCTGCTTTTGTTTGTTTGTTCTATCAGTGGAATTGCTGGGGAATTTGTTCCAGGGCAGCCAGTACTCAAAACTGCTTTGCCAGCCCATGGCAGCATTGGACAATGAGAGTCACCAGCTCTGCTGTCTGGTTTTGGAGTGTTTGGCTCACCTGTTCAGCTGGATCCCTCTATCCACAAGCATCACACCCACACTGTTAGCGTCCATTTTCCATTTTGCACGTTTTGGTTGTGATCTGCGGACAAAGGCCAAGATCGGATCCTTCATTTCCACCAACTCCTCGTCTTCTAACGGACAGCCAATCACAGCGCCCCCGACGTCTAATGGAGGAGGACGAAATGGACAGCAGAGTGAGGGGAGCAAGGTGGATCGTGCCCGGCTTGGTGTACTTGCCATGACCTGTGTCAATGAACTGGTGTCAAAGAACTGTGTGCCAATGGATTTTGAGGAATACCTGCTGCGTATGTTCCAGCAGACCTTCTTTTTGCTTCAGAGGTTGACACGGGAGAATAATGCTCATACAGTTAAGAGTCGCCTGCAAGAACTTGATGAGAGGTATGGCTCCAGCTCTTTGCTTTCACTGGTAATAAGTGATGTCAGCATTTGGCCTGTTGCTGATCATATGTACTTTTCTTACACTCCAGCTTAATTTGCAGTCAGAAGTTGCCTTGAGGTGGAAGTCTATTCCTCAATACAGTCTTTGTTTGCATCACTGCTGCGCTCTGCACTCACTCTATTCCGCTCTGTTCTCCAGCACTGTCACATGTCTGTCATCCTGAATTTTAATGTACAGCTATGTCAGCGTATCTTAATTTAACACCTTTAAATGATTACGTAAGGACAGATGGGCCTTGAGTTTTCAGTTTCCACATGAGCTGCGATTTTTCACAGTCAGTGTTTATGCACAGCTCAACATGAAGCCTTATCACTTTGTCTATAAACTAAGTTATGGATTATGGATAAATTTAAAAGAATTGAATAGTGCCCATCTTGTCATATACAGGGTTCCCGCGGATTTTTAAAAAGTTGTAAAAGGCAATTCATTGATCTAAAAATAAGGCCTTAATTGGCATTAAAATGCGTTAAATCAAGCTTCAAAAGTCTAAAAAATGTTAACACTTGGTAAGTATGATTTTATGATCATTATTCGTATTAAATCTAAAAATAGCAGGTAACATTTTTATGTAATTTTTTTTATATAATTTGCCTAATAGCAGTAATGTCACACAATTACAAAAGCGGAACCAATAAAACAGTGATGTGTTGTGGCCATGACTCTTTAAGAGCAGATGCACTTCTTGTCGGACCACATGGGAAAGTTCAAGTTTAATAAAAATTGACTACCCAACAAAGATTTTTCTGGATGGTTGAAAGTGGTATGAATTTTTGCCAGTATGACTATGAAATAGGCTGTGAAATGGACATTAATTTCAATCTAAGTAGTCTTAAAAAGGTCGTTAAAAAGGCTTAAATTTAACTTTTAGAAATCTGTAGGAACCCTCATAAATAATCTACTCATTACACTTTTATTGACTTTTTAAAAAAATCTACAATTTTAAACAAATATTGATTTGTTTTGTATTTTCCTCAGTTAATTGTGTACAGCTGGAACTGTGTATAACAGCTGAAGTCTTCATAACAGTATGCTTCACAGAAATAATAGACCATAAAATGTTTCTTTCAAGTATTTAACAAATGGAGTATTCAACAAAGCCTTGTAATAAGACTGTGATTGATAACTGCCGACTGTATAAGCATAGAGGTGACTTGTGTTTATTTTTCCTCTCTCTTTGCAGTTACTTGGAAAAATTTACAGATTTTCTGCGCCTGTTTGTCAGTGTTCATTTGAGGCGGATTGAGTCCAGTCCTCAGTTTCCCATTGTAGAGTTTCTTGCCCTGCTTTTTAAGTACACATTCAACCAGGTAAAGATAACACTGATGACGTTCACCACATCCTGTTGATTCCTATTGACGTTCGATAAATTCTGACAGACTACAAACCTTGCTTCTGTTTGGTTTTCAGCCAACCCATGAAGGATACTTTGCCTGTTTGGATATATGGAGTATCTTTTTGGATTTTCTAACGACCAAAATCAAAAGCAGGCTGGCTGACAGAGAAAGTGTGCTAAATAGGTGAGTAACATGGAGACTACCTCAAACTGATTCATGATGTAAATGCCATGAATTGTTTGGTACAGTTTAAGTTTAGTCTATGCTTTTGTTCAAAATGTGCACATTGAATTACTTGAATTTATTGTTTTCAGGTACAAAGATGCCTTGGTTCTTCTCTTAAGAGAAGTCCTGAATCGGATACAGTTCAGATACAACCAGGCCCAGTTAGAGGAGCTGGACGATGAGACCCTGGATGATGATGTAAGACCCACTTGTATTCATTTTATTTGGCTCGTTTTTACTTAATCTTATTCTGCTGTATTTCTCACCCTCATACTTCCTCTTATTAAGTGTCTCAGCACCTCAAAGACATGCACACAGTATAAAGTGTATATCATTCACTTCAATCTTAATGTCCCTCTTTATTTGGTAACTATAGCAACAGACTGAGTGGCAAAGGTACCTGCGTCAGAGTCTGGAGGTGGTTGCTAAGGTGATGGAGCTGCTTCCTTCACATGCGTTCACTACTTTGGTAAGAAATTATCAGTAGAATACTGGGATGTATTAGCATTTTGTAAGGTTTTTCAAGTGTGTGACCTGTCTGAAAAGAATTTGCTGAGTTCTACATTTGTTTAGTTGCTCCCAAAGGACTCGCACAAAATTACATGCACACTGTAAATTCACAACAAATTATACAGTTGCAGAAAAAGTTATTAGACCATCAAAAGTCATCAAAACAATCGTTATGCAATAAAGTACTAACTCCTGTGTATATCATGTGACTAAAACAGACAGAAAAGAAAATATGGAATGCCTAAAAGCACTGTTTTTGTCAGTACAGTGTCATAGATGTTGATGGAAGAACTTATGGGATTTTTGTTGTTATCAAGAAGACCATAAAAAATGGATAGATATCAGCTCTGAAATTATAAACTACTATGAGCTATTTTTGTTGTTGTTATTATTATTTTTCCAAATAAGTGTACCTTTAGTTGGACCAGGCATTAAAATTAACAAGAAATCAAAGAAAACATAGGGTGGTCTACTGTGTTTTTCCACAGCTGTAGGGCTAAGGTTTTTGCTGTGATTTTGTTACCTGTATTTTCTTTATTATGATTTCTTTGAAACTCGAAAGTGTAACATTTGCTCTAAATGTGAAGTTCAGAGTTCTCTTTTTTTTGTCTTTGGGTTTATACTTGCATATGTGTTAACTTCATTTGTCAACCCTTTATTCCTATTTTCTCTTAAGTTTCCTGTTCTTCAAGAGAACCTGGATGTATACTTGGGTTTGCAGCAGTTTATCGTTACCACTGGAACAAGTAAGTGACTTGTTTTAGATTCTGCTTCACACTCTGGTTTCTGTTGTTTAGTGTCGTCACACAGCGTGATACTGAGTTCTTAGATGGATTCAAATCATTTGACTGACCCGCCATGTTTTCCTCCAGGTCGCAGGCTTAATATCACTGCAGAGAATGACTGCCGTCGACTACACTGTTCTCTCAGGGATCTGAGCTCCCTACTTCAAGCTGTCGGACGCTTGGCTGAACATTTCATCGGGGAGGTTTTTGCTGCCCGTTTCAGTGACGCTCTGGCAGTGGTGGAGAGGTCAGTCCTCCATAAAGAAAGACACTTTGAGCCAACATTGTTGTGTTATATGTCATCACTGTCAGTTCTTTGTATTTAGTCAGTACATAGTCTGCACATTTAGCTGAAAATAATGAACCTTGTGATGGTTTTCAAAGGTTGGTTGAAGTTACATGCTACGGCTCACAGACCAGCCTTTACGACCTGGAGACCGCTGTGCCTTCTGTGCTCAAACCAGACCTCATAGATGTGTAAGTAAATAAACTCCTTCTCAAATGTTTTCTTTTTTTGTACTTTTTTACTTTTTTTTTTGTTTTTTATATTCAAACTAAAAATAAACACACTTCAAATGGATACTGCACAGTGCATAAAAGACAGTTATATGTAATTTATGTTATATTATAGTAAAGCCTGAATAGTTTCTGTATTGTCTCAGTTTGTGTGAATTTAAGTGTATGTCATACATGAATAAAACTAAAAAGACTCACGCCACCTCCATTTCAAAGCAATGTCATGTTTTTATAGATAGAAGTTACTTAATTATTTTTTTGAGAAATTCAGACAAACCTTTGTTGCATCAAAATACAGTCTGTTTTGGGCTTATGCCCCTCAGATTTACTGAACACATCAATAGTAACACTGGATGCAAAACTAAAATATGAGAAGTAAGATATTCCTTTACTAGTCCCACAATAAATACTGTTTACAGGTGTGCACATGCTGATAGAGGATAAGAGAGATACTTGTACATACACCTATACACACATATCTACACATGATTATACATATACAGACATGTATACAGATTATACGAATGAGTAGGGTTTATTGCACAGATTATTTGGAGCAGTTTCTGTTGTGGAGTTGTGACAGCTGCAGGAAGGAATGACCTGCGATACCTCTCCTTCACACACTTGGGATGTAACATCCAAAACAGCTGTGTGTGTGTGTTTGATAAGGGTTCTCCTCTGTGTGTTTTGTTACAGACATGCACAGGCCCTTGCAGCTTTGCAGGCCTACTCTCATTGGCTTGCACAGTTCTACAGTGAGGTCCACAGCCAAAACCAGAGCCAGTTCATGAACCTCATCACGTCTGCAATAGATGCCAGCAGCCCACTCATCACTGCTAAGGTCACTTAAGTCTTTTATTGCACAAGTTTGAGACTGTTTTGTTTGAAACAAAGTACTCAAATTCTGTCTTAATCACAGGTACCTGAAAAGTTGCTGCTGTCAGCGTGCCATCTGATGGTTTCCATAACCTCTACAGTGCGGCCTGTTTTCTTGGTCACTTTGCCAGCTGTGCAAAACATCTTCAACCTCATTACAAACAACCACACCCGTAGACTGCCCCAAGAGGTAAATGTCCATTATCTATATTTTTGTAAATTGTGATGGGTTTCTTAAAAGCTGATTCATTCACTTTGTGGGGGTGCTTACTCTTGCAGGCTCACATGTTGGTGTGTAGGGCTTTATCCAACATGCTGCTGCTCCCGTGGCCAAATTTACCAGAGAGTGAGCAGCAGTGGCAGTCACGCTCCAGCAACCATGCCAGCCTCCTGGCAGCACTCACTCGAGAATATCGAGTTTTAAGAGGGACGGTCAACGTCACTCCACGGCAGCCTGATCTGAATAATAGTCAGTATTTTTCTTCCCTTTTTCTTAATTGTTAGTCTTGATCTGTTTTAGTTTTTGCATTTTTTCATCGTTTTTATATTAATATTGATTTTGAAGTTTGACCTTTTTTCCTTTTAGCTGATTTAATTGTTTCTTCTGTCTCCTCCAGTGAAAGCAGTGATACAGCAGACGCTACCTGTGCTTAGAGACATAGTGGACAGTATCTCTGGGGAATCCACTAAATCTCGTCAGATCTGTTATCAGAGTCTTCAGGAGTCTGTACAAGTGTCTCTCAGCCTTTTCCCAGTGTTTATTCAGCAACCAGGTCAGTTATTCATCACCACACTTTTGTCCTCTATCCAGGGTTTAGCTCTCAAAGGATATTATGGTGCAAACACTTTACAATCACACTTTTCAAACTGTGGTACACGTACAGTGGTATGTGAGCGCCCTCTAGTGGTACGGGGAGTTGACATCCTGGAGTAAGACTTGCCCATCCATCCAGTTTTTTCAGTGTATTTAATACTGAGAAAACAGTTTGGAATCGGGCCAATGGCTGTGGAATATGTGGGATCTATTTTATTGGACCAATCACAAGTTTTGGGGGGCGGGTGTTTCACTATGTGTCATACCCACAGACTTCTTGTCGCTGGTCAAAGTCAATTCCAAGTTCACAAATCTCTTTACTACTGTTGTTGGTTGTTGAGGTCCTTGAGTTTCTCTGACAAAACCATCACATCTGTCTGATCTGTGATTGGTTCACTCGGCGCCTGTTTGTCCTGCCTTCATATTTGGATTCAAGCCCCACGATTCCAAACGGATTTCTTATTGAGAATGACAGACAGGATGTAATTTGTATTCATTCAATCCGTACTTTTGAACAGCGATGCAGTAAATATCCTGCGCTTTCAGACAAGGCCGTCTTTCTCATTCCATTTGCAACCACTGAAGGAAAGGCTTTTCTTCCCCTCGCCTTCATTAAGACTAAATATAGAAGCGGACTGGATGCTGAACCAAGTCTGAGGCTAAAGCTAACCTTAATTGATCAAGACACCATGGAACTCTGTTCACCAAGCCACGCCCACCCCTCTCACTAAGCATGATAGGCCCAGAGCTGTCATTACTAAATGTATTTTTTATTATTGTTCTTATATGTACATTCCCTTTGAATGCATTATGTAAGGTCACATTAGGCCTGTTATTCGTAATTGTCACTATGTGAGCTTAAGTGCATTTTCTATAAAGTTTCCCCATTTGCTGGGTGTATGATAATACAGTTCAGTCGTTAGTATTGTCACTTTTTACAAGTGTTTAAATAGTTGCTTCAGTCACGTAAAGTCGTGTGAATAATAAACAATATTCTTAATATTAAAGCCTTCAGTATAAAGCCCATGTCAGTGTAGGCCTACGCTACTTTATTTTAATTCTGGTGGGACTTTGAGACCCAAATAATTTCTAAGGTGGTACTCATGGTAAAAAATTTGAGAACCACTTCTCTACAAGATTATCACTTTGAACATATTATGAAACACTTGCCCTTTTTTAGTCGTTGTGCTTTCATATCTGCCACAGATCACCCCAACATGAATCTTCAAATTTGCTTAAAAATCTGTTACGTTGCTCTCATTGGAAAAAAAAAATTCAATCTGTTGAATTGAAACAGCTGAAAAATAATTTTAATTTCTGAACATTTTAATAAGACTGGCTGTCTCCATTAACCCATTTCTTCTCTTTCCCAGATGTGACCGATGAGATGTTAGCCTTCTTCTTGACGCTGTTTCAGGCGTTGCGAGTCCAAATGGGCGTTCCCTTCACAGGACAGATCATCCACACGTTCCTCAGCATGTTTACCAGGTAAGAAAAGCTTCTAGTGGTGGACTTACGTCCTGCTCCAGTAGCTTTTTAACGCTTCTTTTTGTTTCGCTCCAGGGAACAGCTGGCGGCCAGTATTTTGCAAGAGGGCAGTGCCGGGTGCAGAGTGGTCCAGAAGTTCCTGAAGATCCTGCAGGTGGTTGTGCAAGAACCCGGTCAAGCTTTCAAGCCCTTCCTCCCCAGTATCCTGTCTCTGTGCATGGAGCAGGTCTATCCAGTTGTGGCTGAGGTCAGTTTGTGATCGTACCGGTCTGGAGTTCAGCGTTTTTCACTTTACTTGCTAGTGCATTTGTTAAATTACTGTCTCTGAAGATTAGGATGGGACAGCTCTGCTAACGTTTTAGTTATAAAAATATCTTTGCCTAGAAATCATGAGTTAGGGAAAAATTAACTGAATAATTAAGAGCTATTTTCCAAAACGCTATAAATCCATTTTACTACTTTTCAGAAAAATGAATTTTCTTATCTAGACCCACAACTGTTATTAATATTCAATTGATCCTGTTAAAATGGTTTGGTGGCTCAGTCTGAACATGTTAAACAATGACTGTTAAATCAAACAACAGTATTATTGTTGATTATAAATTAATTTTTTTTTTTTTTTATTTATTTATTTATTTTTATTTTTTCAAAAAAAATTATGGTTTTCTGTCTTAAACCCCCCCCCCAAAAAAACATAAGAACTTGGAACATATGACATCAGGGACTCATACTATAAATGAATATAAATTAAATAAATGCAAATGTATGAAATAAATAAATAAATAACATAAATGAATAACAGTCAACTAAAATATTTAGATTAGATTAGATTAGATTAGATTAGATTAGATTAGATTAGATTAGATTAGACTAGATTAGATTAGATTAGATTAGGTTAGATTAGATTTTATTGATCCTATCACAGGGAAATTTCTGGCAGCACCATACAACATAAAGAACAGGTAGAAAAGAACCACAAGTTCATAAACTAAATGGTAAAATGAATTTTCAATTTCATGTTTCAGTATAATCCACCACAAAACAAATAATTAAAAAATAACACACATACAAATACCACTGATTAAAAATCACCAATGTTAATGCATTTAAATCATTTAGTAACACATTCAGGTTAATAGTCATTCGGTGTTGAACCTGTAAAAATAATGATAGTAATGATAACACTCACTGAGTTCTGATTGGTCAAGAATACTGCATTTTGGCTTAAAAGAGGTTTGGCGCTTTTAGTGTTTTGGAATGAAACTGCATCTTACAGAAAATTTTAAACAAGGATATACAGTGATTTGGTATCAAATGTTGATGGAGCAGAAAACGGGTTCAGTACACAGCAGATGGAATGATAAACTTAAATTTCAAAAATGTGGCTTTTATAGTGTTATGGAAAAGAACTCTTCATCTTGTTTTTTGGTCAAATCCTGAATAACAAAAACTCCTGATCCTCCCATAGCGGTCCTCACCTGATGTCAAGGCAGAGATGTTTGAGTTACTTTACCAAATACTTCACCAAAACTGGAGGTACTTCTTCAAAACTTCAGTCTTAACGAGTGTCCAAAGAGGAGGAGCTGCTGAAGATGTCATGGAAAACGAGGCCCAGTTCACAGCCGCCATGCAGGTGCGTGTGTGTGCATGTGGCTGCACTCATTGTTCCTTTTGAATAAACAGATGGCAACAGAAGTCACCCTTGGTCTCCTGACTTGTTCTGGAATGTCTTTGCCAGGCTTTTGGACAGTCTTTCCTGCAGCCTGACATCCACATCTTCAAGCAGAATCTTTCCTATTTGGAGTCCCTCAATAGCAAGCACAAGTTGTATCACAGAGTAAGTGGACACCTGGAGGATTGATTGATTGATTGATTGATTGATTGATTGATTGATTGATTGATTGATTGATTGATTGATTGATTGATTGATTGATTTTGAGCGTGTGCACTCCCTGTACAAAAATGATTATGGATACATTTCATTATGTGTACACAGATATACATAGAGAAAATTGTTGTAAACACAATATACATAGAGAAATTTACATTAAAAAAATGAAGATAAATATACTTAAAGAAATGTATTTAAACAAATGTGCATAGACAAATATACATACAGAAATTGGTTGTAAACGCTCAGCACACCAAACTTAAACAACATACAAAACACAAATGTACCTAATAAAGAAGAAAAACACCAATAAAACACAACAAACTGTAGACACCAAAATGGTATAATATTCATATTATGTTTACACAATATGCATAAATATATAAAATAATTCAATATTAATATTACAACCCAAGTAGCCTGAAAGGAAGTGAGAAGAAGTAAAACTGATTTACTCCCACCCCCCAGTTTCACTACTTAAACATTTATGGTTGCAATTATGTCAGAGAAATTAATTATAAACATGCATTAGTACATTAAAACTAACTTTAACATGGCATACAGCAGTGGTTCTCAAACTTTTTACAGTGCAGTACCCCCTGAAATATACTTTTAATTCAAGTGTTTAGTTTAGTTTATTTCGAGCTTATGCACTTCATGTACAGTGGTAATTCATATACATGCACAATAATCAATACTG
>JAPTGZ010000027.1:13461917-13483113 GCA_029814645.1 Fowleria isostigma | reverse complement strand
TGTGTGTGTGTGTGTGTGTGTGTGTGTGTGTGTGTGTGTGTGTGTGTGTGTGTGTGTGTGTGCGTGTGTGTGTGTAGGCATGTGCATGTGAGTGGTTAATGTTCATCGACACATTCAGTATTCATCTGCAAAAACTGAACTCATCTCCCAGACATCTTTCCTGATTCTGAGCTTGTTCTGATTGGTTGAAGATTTGTTTCCACGACAACAATGAGAAGGTACTGTGTGTTCAGTTTGTGTGTGTGGTTGGCTTTCTGCCTGTACAGCAACTCTGTTGTTTTTAATTTTTTATTTGTTTGCCACACATTTATTTTTTGCTTGGAAAGCACCCTTGGGACCTCAGTTTTAGAATCAAACTTCACAATTTGCATCATTGTTCAAAATATTCAATGCAAGAGCCCACAGTTATTTTTTTCAAGCTCGATTATTCTTACAGCACTCATATATAATAGAAATCACACTGCTCAAATGGTAAAACCACTAAATAAATAACATGTTTTATCAGAGTTCAGCCTGTCATGGAGAATCTTTTCAAGACACCTAGAGAATGATGCATCCAGTTACTTGTACTCCTCCACATCACTGCAGTGGAGAATGTATTGTGCGTCCAGTGAATGATTACATCTGCAAATCAAACAGGTTCTAACTGCTGAGAATTGTCCGTGTTCTAAACCTTCTGTTATTAATTTCAGAGCGTAAAGGTGCTTAGGTCTTATAGCCTGATGGTCTGTGTAAGTGTGTGTCACGCTTTTGTTCTAACAGGCTTCCTTTGATGTTTTTGCAGATGAATGTGCAACGCTGCGTGCTTTAGCTTGTGTACAAAGTGGTGTCTAGCTGAACCTCACCTGAGTCTGACCTAACTAGGTCATGTCCAGTTAGGCTTCTGGGTCACAAGGCACATATCATGAGTAATCATCTGGTAAGAATGACAAGTGGAGTGTGATAGTTGCTTAACTGATCCATTGTTCAACCAGTGTGGAACAATAGCTATAAAATTCCCAGGCATCATAGCATGTACTGCCTTTGATTGTGTTTCCTTTTCTGTGTCTGTGTGGCTGCTTTTCCCTATGTCTTCCTTCCTGTACTCAACAGGAAGTTCACCATCTTCTCTTTCTTACTATTCAGTCTTTGTTGGTGCTGTTTTAATGTCTTTAGTAACTATGTCAGTCATGTCTATGTGGGTGGGCCAGAGCTTTACAACCTGTGTGTATGTGTGATAGTGAGTATGTTGTGATGGGTGCAGGTGCTGAAACATTGTGCAGTGAGCATGTTTTAATGAGCACAGCAGCGTAGTACCCCGCTATCCCTCTCATCCTTTTACTCACAAACACACACAGGGTGCTAATTTCATGCAAGCACAGTCAAGTGCACCATGCACAGTGTGTAGAGAGCGTGGTGGCACACTATTTGGTATTTATGTGGCTGTAGGTGAGCAGCACACCCATAGAGCACATGGGAACAAAGTTGGATTAAGCAGAATCTATTAGGATACATTACCAGTGGGTGGGTTAAAGTTTGGTAACAATCATGGCCAATCACATCAGCTCCTGTCATGCAGCACCCTTGCCATCTTGGCACACTGACAGCTGGGTAATGGAAAGTGGAGAGTCCCAAGGAACTTCTTGAAAGATGATGCTTGCATTCCATTTACAGGTCATATTGTATTATGCAAGCTGCACATAAAGCCCACAAACTCTGATATTAAACAGCAAATGCTTGCACATGCACATGCATACAAACATGCAAGCAGTTGTGCATTCTCTGTGCACACACAGGTCGTGCACACAGCAGTTTACTTTGAAATGAAATGTTTATTTGCAGTTGGCTCTTTAAGGAAAATGGACTATTGGAATGTTACAAAGGCTGAAACTTTTATGGTTGATGTGTTTGCTGATAAAACATTGTTTGGAAGGTGATTGCGGGAAATTGCCATTTTGTTTTAGGCAAAATGTCTTAAAGACATGAATGATAATTCCTGTGAACAATTTAATTTTTAAGTGTTGTATCGGTGTATTTTTAATGAAGTTTCTTCTTTGTCTCATTTTATGGCTATTCCAATGTTGTCTTCCTCCTCCATGATGAAATGTGTGGTGACCTGGTGGGAGTCAGTGTAAAAATAAAAAAGGAAATGATATTATTCAAAGATGCAAAAATGTGGTAAATATTCTATGTATAAAAGATGTATATGTGCGATATCCTTGTGTATAATAAAATGTAAGCAATTTAAGATGATGTCACTATTTAAGCACAATCATGTCAGCAGGAGTTACCAACAAGAGAAGATGATGACGAATTAAAGCAGTGTTGAATTTTTTACATCACAATCGCAATGTCACTGGTCTCTCTTTCTCTCTCTCAGGACAGATGGATGCAGGATTATCTCTGTGATTTTAGGCAAAGATTAGACAGGAGAGCAGATGCACTCAGTGGGAGAGTGAGAGAGAAACGTGAACGTCACAGACAAGGGAAGTGAGGATGATGATGGACCATAGGGTGGGGTGATGTGTGTGTGTGTCCAGTCCTGTGTCACATCTGAAATTAAACATCCAAGATAAGATCTGATCTAGTAAATCCAAGAGGTTGAATTTTAGTGTTCAGAAAGAAATATGGTCTATTTGATTTAAAAATTCATAAAATTATAAAATCAATACAAATGTCTTATTTTGCCCATCTGAAGTATAACATACTAAACACAACTTAAATAAAATAAAACAATATGGCCTTTTGGCAAGTCCTCAAAAAGGTTAATGATGTGCCTGCTCTGAAGTTGCTTATTTAATAACGTTGTAGTTTGTCAAAGTTGCCACTAGAGGTCAGTAAACGTCAACGTTAGGTGAGTCCTAAACTGTATTAGGACACATCGACGGTAATATAAGACGATGACAACTGGCACCCTTGTTATAAATATCATTGCAGTAAACATTAATGAAATAACATTAATTTAGGTTGTCATCTATAATTCAGTTTGTGTTTTTTTGCATTTCACTCAGTGTTACGTCATTGTTTTAAATGGTTTACCCCTAGGTTGTCACGTTCTGATCATAAACGTCGTAAATATTGCAATTTTAAACCCTTAGTTTGTCCAACTTTCCCTCCGGAAAAAAATAGGTCAATCAATCAATCAATAAAAAACATTCATATTGATAAGGTCACGGAAAAAGTTATTTGACCACCCTGTGTTTTCGTCAGTTTCTACATTTGTTCAGACAGATATAATGACAGCAACAAAATAGCTCATAAGAGTTTAATTTAAGAGCTGATATCTATCCATTTTTCATGGTTTTCTTGATAATAACCAAAATCACATAAGTTCTCATATCAGTAGCTATTGCATTGTACTGACAAAAACAGTGCATTTAGGCATTCCATGTTTTCTTTTCTGTCTGTTTTAGTCACATGATACACACAGGAGTTGGTTCTTGATTGCATAACCATTGTTATAATCACTTTTAATGGTCTAATATTTTTTCTGTCGTGCTGACATCCAATCCAATCCTATCCAACTTTATTTATAAAGCATATTAAAACAATTACAGTGGATCAAAGTGCTGTACAGAAGACTAAAAGCACAGTGAGTAAAAATAATCAAAGCAGTAGGAAACAATATGTTAAATAAAATATAAAAACAGAAACAAAATGTCAACATTGCAAGAGTGTCAAAAAGCAAAAGACATGCAAAAGCATATTCGCTTTTTCTGTCTTTATGAATAAAATAAGTTTAAAAAAAAATACATACATACCAATGTATACAAAGAATGATCTATCTATCTTTCTGTCTCGCATTTTATATTTTAATTTTTTAAAAATGAGGAGCTCTCACAGTCAGGTTATAAATTACACAGCTGTGTGTTCGTCTGTGTGATGCAGAAGTTCATACTGTTTGACTGATGTATTAACATGTGCTTTATGCGTGTACCTTTACGTAGACCTCTTAACGTCCTTTTAATCATCCGTCTGGACACACCCTACGGGAGTTGCTCCTGCTTATGATTGGCCTTTTACCAAGTATGGGCGGGGTCAGCAGTAAATGTCCAATATGATTGGTTAATTGCTACGTCTGTCTGTTTATCGTCAGTTGATTGGTTGTTCCAGGAGGGGGATTAACGTGAAGTGCTTTGCCTTCAATGAACCACAACGAAGACTAAACTCGTACGAATCCGTCCATTTTTATTCATTTGTAATATTGTTCGAGTTTGATTTGTGTCTTTGTAAACCTCGAATTGCTACTTTGCCAAGCAGCCCTAATCCGAAAGACAAGTTGCGGTTCTATTTTTAAGTGTTTCTACAAGTGTTTTCAACAAGGAAATCATCTTTAGGCTAACGTTATGTAGCAAGCTAATCTCATTTATTCATTAGTAGACTCAGCTGATATAGTGCAAATTGTGATAAATCCGACATAAAGGTAAGAACGTCCACACAACACTCGTCTTCATTACCAGTATTCATTCACATGGATTTAATTGTGACAAAAAGACAAATGACGTTAAAGCACAGTTAGTAACCCGTAAATCTGGGTCACTGTCTTCGCCATGCAGTGGAGGGAGGAAGGGGCATGTCTGCTGAGATTTGTTCATGTTCACCCTATATTCTGCCAGATTTCGCCATCACCATAACTGTTTGTGGGGGGGGGGGATGACTTCTGGCAACAACATGTAACTGCTGGGTTAAATGTTTGCAGGTATGACCGAGTACAAACTTGTAGTAGTGGGGGCAGGAGGTGTGGGGAAGAGCGCCCTCACCATCCAGCTCATCCAGAACCACTTTGTGGATGAATATGATCCAACCATCGAGGTGAGAAACTACACCTAATATCAACAGACTCTCCTGAATGAAGAAGAGTACCTCCAGTATCACTAATCTACCCAGTTTTAGATGGTGTTCAACAGTTTTTGTCAACAGTAGTTCACAGGATATGGATTCTGTCTCACATCTTTCAAGGTTTTTCTTTACACTTTTTTTTTAGAGGTTAATATTTAAACAAGTGCTTCACAAGAGGAAGCTCTGATTTAATCTTTTCCTCTGCAGTGTGTTGAAAGCAGTTTCATTGTCGATGGATGATGAGAATAAATAAACTTTAAACAATGTGGGTTCTTATGAGAATAATTTTATTTCAGTGATTTAGTGATATCTTCAAATATATTCTTGCATTTACTCTTTTTGGAGGAACGTGTATTTGAGTCATTAATGCATAGTCAGTTTAATGAACCAGACTTTTTTAGACTGACAAGTAAAATATCTATATATTTATTTGTTTTTTGTTTATTTGCATATCATGAACAAGAAAAAACTATTATGGAAATCACAAGTGTGCAGGAGAGGTTAAAAGCCAAAAAGGCTTATATAAACCTCCCCAGAAAATAAACAATGAACCAAAAAGAAAGAATAAAAATTCAGTATAATTACAACAATAATTAAAAAATACAAAATCAAACTTAAAAAAAATCTAATGATATAAGACATTACTTTTTTTTGTAAATTAGAGACCTTTTCAGTTTCATTTTGAATAAGGATAAAGATGTTGATTGAAGTTCATGACATGGATTATTCCAAAGATGTGGTCCATGATACTTTAGAGAATACTGACTGACAGAAGTCTGACAGTATTACGTAACTCTTGTCTAGGCAGTGTCAAAATACCAAGGAACTTGGTATTATGTGGAACAGAAGAAGCCATTTTTCCTTCAGTTTATTACAAAACCTTTCTGCCAACCTGTTGATACATGACACAGCATGGTTACAGTGGATTAACTACAAGGATGAATATGATGCAATTTTTCATCAGATTTCTTGGCAAGCTGTTCTGGTATTGTTGCATTAACACTCTGCTCTGGCTCTGATAGGACTCTTACAGAAAACAAGTGGTGATCGATGGAGAGACATGTCTGCTGGACATCCTGGACACTGCAGGTCAGGAGGAATACAGCGCCATGAGGGACCAGTACATGAGGACAGGCGAGGGCTTCCTGTGTGTGTTTGCCATCAACAACACCAAGTCCTTTGAAGATGTTCACCTCTACAGGTACAAGACACTGCTTTGGGCTGTCACAGGATTGCATTGCTTTTATACCCTTAATAATCCAAAATGGAATAAATCAGGGGTATCCAAACTGGGACTCACAAGACACCAACGGGAGGGTTGTGAGATGATTTTCAGAATCCTCTTGTGACCTCTGAGATGATTGTGACAGTAACAAAACTGAAGGTAGCAAGTTTTGCTTTATAGGTCTTATGGAGCGCAGAAGATGCTTTTATTCTGTAGATGCAAAAGTTAGAAGAATAGCAAATGGACAATAATTGTCATTCACAAACAGATGAGACATTGTCTCGGCTGACAGGTTTGACTAATGGTGTCACATTAATAAAAATAAACATAAAAAGGCCAATAAACATTATAAAATAGACTTATTAATCAAATAAACATTAATAGTATCACTCAAATCATATCATAGTCGTCGGTTGTTCTGTTGTTATGTCCATGTTTGGATACCTCTGTTTGTGTGCGAGTCCTGTGAGCATGTTTTTTATTCTATTTCTTTAATGCTTCAGTCACTTTGGGGATAGTAGGGGTCACGAGTTTAAAGTTTGGGAACACCCGCAGAAATAAATATCAAGAAAACAAGCTGCAGATTAAGCTGTAATGTAAATGATTAATAGTTAAAGTCCTGCGGCTACTTACAGCACGACTCGGGTTCAGATATTGTTTGCTTAAAGCATTAATGAGCAGGAACTGCACATGTAATCTACACTATAGGTATGATTACAAGTTGTGGGGGTTCTGTTGTGCATTGAAATCTGATTACAGATCATACATTTAAAAGCAGTACTAAAAAACAAACATTAACTCAAAGACTTGTTTGCTGATGGTATAGTTTAACAATCACAGCCACTCTTACAGCAACTGACTCGTAAAGTGAACCTATTTATATGTATTTCGCTCCTTAAAGCTTAAACTTTCTGCCTGATTTGATGGTTATATTTATGTACATGCAAACAATGTCAGATGACGTCTAATCATGTCATAAAGGCAGGTATCCTTGAATTAGTGTTTGTAGTCCATTGTTCAAAAAGGACAAGTGGCCTCTGTTCTCTAAGGTGCAGCTGCATGTGTCTCCTCCTCAGAGAGCAGATCAACAGAGTGAAAGACAGCGACAGCGTTCCCATGGTGCTGGTGGGGAACAAAAGCGACTTGAGCTCCCGCACAGTGGAGACCCGGCAGGCGCAAGAGCTGGCACGAAGCTATGGAGTACCATTTGTGGAAACCTCCGCCAAAACCAGACAGGTATGTAGGAAATATATCAAATACTCAGTATCCGCCCAATGTTTTGTTCAATTTCTTGTTCATTTTAATGTCCAGGTACTGACTGTAATACTTTTTTTTTTCTTAAATGATGTCCCATTTCTTCTTCCAATTGTTCCCAACTGCAAAGATCAGGAATTCACCCCTTTACACCGATGTTGTTTTGTGTTTGTTATAAAGTATCCCTACTTTTTGTCATTTAAAAAAAAAGGAATCTAATTATGAAAAAACATATTTCAGGTCTTAATCACTCAACTGTTCCAAAGTTATGAACAAACCTTAACAAAATGCAACGTACGGGCGAGTGATGACATGTCTATGGTGTACCGCACCATCACCCATTGCCATGAATGAATATAAATATCAGTAATGGCAATTAGTGAAATGATTGATTATTTGCCGATAGCTTACGTCCAATGTTGGCTGATACAGTCACTAAAAAAATTATTAGACCATCCTACGTTTTCTTCAATTTTTTGTTCATTTTAATTCCTGGTACAACTAAAGGTACATTTGTTTGGACAAATATAATGATAACAACAAAAATAGCTCATAAGAGTTTAATGTCAGAGCTGTTATCTACCCATTTTCCATGGTTTTCTTTGGTAATAATCAAAATCACTTAAGTTCTTACATCAATATCTATGGCACTGTAATGACAAAAACAGTGCTTTTGTCTGTTTTAGTCACATGAGACACACTAGGTGTGTAACAGTACAGAAAATATCATTTAGAATGTTTTCGGTACAGTGAAAGAGACCAAAGGGGGGGGTGCTCCATAACTACATGTGACACAGAACATTTGTACATCAACAGGAACCGCACGTGTATGTATTTGTGAATATTTATTGTTCATTTATGGTAAACACAAATTTACTGAGTGTTCTTGAATGCCTCAGCATTCCCTGAGGTGAACTTGTTGTGAATGTGACTTCACGCCAAAACAGAGACATGGTGAGGGAGTAAAGGAAGAACTCCACTGGATTTTGCCAACTTGAGTTAAAAAACAAAAACTTTTTTGCTATAAAGGAACATGTGGACTCTTGTGCCACAAAGCTGCAACATACGGAAAACAGAAAATGAAAGGTAACATGCTTCGAACGTCTGACGGGCTTCTGTGACTCATGCTGAGAATTCGCTGCTGCAAAACCCTGCGTGGCCACCCCGTTTCCCAAGCATTTGTGTTCATCACATAAGCCACTTGTATGCAATCGGTACATGTCCGTATTGAACCGAAGGCCCTGTACCAAAACAGTTCGGTACAAACGAGTGCGCCCGTAATACACACAGGAGTTAGTACTTGATTGCAGAACCATTGTTTTTGATGACTTTTGATGGTCTAATAACTATTTCCGCGACTGTATTAAGTTTCAGTTGATGCATGGACAAACAATTTTTAAGTGTAGATACACTCCCTGCAAATCAATAACATAACAGTAATTGTATGCATATGTAAAGTGTCAACATTTTATTTTTGTGTCTTGCAGGGTGTTGAGGAGGCTTTCTATTCACTAGTACGGGAGATTAGAAGATACAAGGAGACCAACCGCAGCAACAAGAAGAGCAAGAAGAACACTCAGAGACGTTGCACAATCCTATAGCAGACCACACACACAAGCATCTCTTACAGCACTTGTTTTTCTGCTCCCTCATACACACTGCACCTCCTTTTTCTCTTTGCACATGTCCAGTATGCCTCTGGACATCCACTTACAGTATATGTGGCCGTTCATTCATGTGCAGTGCCCGTTGAAGACTAAATTCAGGAGTTCCTTTTTTTAACTGAAATTTGTCCGGCCAGTGTTTTTACTTCACCCGTTGACTTTTTAGGGATCAGGTGTCTACAGCGGTGCACCACTGCACTCGGATGAATTAACCCGTTTTTACGTTGACTGATGTTGTGATCCGACTTACTTGGAGATGCCACAGATCAATGGTTGAAACATTTTGGAAGTTGAGAAATATGTCTCGTCTTTGTGGTTTTTTTTCTTAGATTGGTGTAGCCTCTGAGATTTGAAACACAACAGCCATATTTCAATTTTTTTTTTTTTTTTTAAATCTCATAAACAGTATGTCAGTGAAAAAGCTGTATTAGGATAGAATGACCACGGTAACAAAGATTCAGATTGTGTTCCAGACTCTTAGGTGCACTTTACTTTTTTTTTTTTTGTGGTATGTAGGATTAGTTTGTGCCATATACGTTTACTCAGGAATATGGTGTTTTTATCAGAAATTGAGAAGAGCCAGCCTTGGTTGGGACTAGATTTCATGTAGTCACACTGTATTCCAATGTATACTTTTACTGCATTTTTAAGCCTGTGTTTTTGAGGATGGTAGTTCATGTCATTGTGTCCAAATTCTGTTTCACAGTTTGATCATCCACCATCTGACATCACTGTCTGGCAAAGTATGTGGTTTTCGTGGTCTGTATGCTACATTTTAAAGCCACACTAGCTGGGTTTCCATTACAGTTCTGCGCAAAATAAACGCGATATTTCTACAATTTCGACAAAGTACTTGTAGGTGTTTCCATTGAAGAGTGTTTGGCTTCTGATGTGAGTCTAGTGAAGTCCCGTCTTTCAATATGTCGTAGTTCTCGCAATGAGAGAGGTGCATCCGTGCGTAACTCGCAGCACTCTGCCAGCAAGTCTCAAGGCATAGTCTTTGACAGTGGCCTCACAGAATGGACTTCTGGGAGATGACTGTACAGAATTCACCAACCAGTTGTGGATCCAGAATTTCTGAGTGACCTGGGCAACATTTAATGAACTGTTACGTTACTGAACCACTCATGGCACTAGAAGTGTCATTCCCATGACTAGTTTAGATGCGCAAAATGTGTTAGCATGACACTTTTTTGCTAAATTTCTATAGCGAAACGTCTCAAATACTGCCTCATGGAAGTGTGAAAACTTTTTTGCGATCTGACAGTTTTTGCGAAGTTCCTTTCCATTACCAATTTTCTATTGTGCAATTTGTGTTTTGCGTATTTCTGAGGGTAATGGAAACGCAGCTACTGATAATGAAACCGGTTTTAACTTAGTACAAAATCTCCAGAGATGTGACACAGTGACAGACTTATCTGATCATACTTGATGCTAGAAGGATATTCAATCGGGCAACAGTTTTTAGTTGGCCTTTTTTAGTAGTTACACCAAATGTAATGGACTGAGTTTCTATTTTTTTAAGCATTACATGCCACTTTTTTCAATCCAGAAAGCCAGCCTGTATAAGGAACTAATGCCCCTGTACTGCCAAGAGGTGAATCCACAGCTCCAAACACCTATCTCATTAACCCTAGAACACTATCGCTAAAATCAGTCCCATTAGTTTAACATGAAAATCGGGTGAAAATCACCCGGCGATAGTGTTCTAGGGTTAAAACCATGGATTTCAATTGAACTAAATGCATTAAAATCTGGTTTGATCTAAATCAGTTTGTCAGTGATGTAAAACCTGGAATGCACTCTGCTGTAAAAAGAGCAAATGTGTTTGACTTTTACATCATTTGTTTTATCCACTTTGTCTCTTTTATAATAAAGACAGTTTAATTAAGAAGAGTTTCCTGCTTTGTGACAAAACATGAACTGACTTTGCGTTTCATCATTAACCGTTGACGACCATTTGCATCAAATTAGTGGAAGGGATGTGGTTTACGTGGTTACAATGACATAGTCAGGATGAAGAGGAAGGTATTGGACTTCCTCTTTTCACTTCCATTAAAGCACCTACTCTGAAATCAAAGCTGAATGGGAGGGGCCATACACCGTCAGATCAATTCGTCTCAGTGTGATAATGGATTAGGTTTATATAGTGCTTTTCTATTAACACATACTCAAAGCGTGTGCAGTGGATCCATTATTTATTCACTCACACATTCTCACTCTGCTGACGTTAAAGTACATATAAAGCAGAAGTGTGGCTGCCAATCCATGCCTATGGCCCCTCTGACCACCACTCATTCATACACTAGTGTGCGTAGCAGCACTGGAGGCAAGGTGAAGCGTCTTACCCAAGGACACAACAGCACATGACTCCGGTTATCGGACACCCCGCTCTACCTCCTGACCCACAGCTTTGGGAAAGGCCAAGTTTGAACAGTCTTACAATTACATTTTCATACAAATAAATAAGGGTGATTGTTTTTGCAGCAACATTTCATGTCCCCATGTTTCACTTATCCTGATTGTTTTAGCCTAATGTTAGAATATGCGCACACATATAAATGAAGTTAATATTATTACAATAATTATTGCTCTCTCTTCAGAATATCCACCCTCTTAGGTTTATAAACCTAACAGTGGAATTTTTTTGGTCTAATCTAGCTGTAGCTCTTAAACTGATCAACATGTATCTAGCTAACCTTCAATAGATTAACACACATTTAATAACAATCTAATATATATATTTTCAAATTCTACTGGATTAAAATTTCCCATAATTTATCATAACAGTGTAGAACTTTAAGAGTTGCCCATACAGGTGTAATATGTTTAAGATAAAAAAAAAGAAAGTTGAGTCTGATAGTTGAAGCTTGTCTCCATTTCAACAGTTGCATTCCCACCAAAATAAATGTCTCTTCCTGTAAATGGCTTTTAAGGAATTGTATTTATTATTTTTTTAAGGTAATTAAGCGCTTTTTAACGGTGGAAAATTATTACTGAGACCTACAATATGAGGAAAATAATAAACAAAAAATCTAGCTCTACCAGATTCAACTGCATCATAAAATAAGGTTTAATTTAGTAGATATTATTAAAGAAAAAAGTTTTATAATTTTATGACATACTTCTGGAGGAAGTTGATTACATGACAGTGTGGGACACATGAAATTGAGTGTATGTCACCAAAAAGATGTGTAAAATATAAAATAATATTTGAAATGCATTTAATTTGTTTCATTGATGACAAACATTCAAATACAATTAAATTACTTTGTTGTAAATATTTGGCACATTTTAGTAAAAAAAAAAAAAGAAAATCAGGGTAAGTGAAACACAAGGACATGAATGTTGCCGCAAAGAGAATCACCCATATGTAATTTGCAACAGACATGTATATAATCTTTGTCTACGTGATTTTTCCATTGACAATAATGATCACAGCTGAACTCAAGAGTGTTGGCCTTTAATTTTATTTTACAAAATGTTTCTACTAAATGACCTTTTGTGCGTATAAGAAAAAACTAATATATAGAATCATTTTTACAACAACCAAAAGACATACAAAAATACGGAGTGGATACATGATCACAGTAAAGTGAGGCACAGGAGGACGTAGTGTGTGGACCTCTCACCAGCCGAAACGACCCACCAGCTTGCTCTGGTCGTCCAGATCTTTCTGAACCTTCTTCCTCATATAGAAGATGGGACAGTCCCGACTAGAAAAGAGAGTGTAGATGAGCTGTGACCCCACAATAAACACACTGGTCATCTAGTTAGAATCAGTAAAAATGTGCTGTTATTAATACTGATATATAGGGACTAAAATTTGTAAATGCATCGTTCCTGTTTTAAACTTCATTTCCCATCATGCAGCTTGGTAATGCACTTCCAGTCAACCGAACAATGTGATTGTAAGGCTATTATATTCCAAAATGACTAATATCTTCCAAAATATTGGTCTTATCAACTTGCCATGGTATTTAATGTGAAGACGGGACTATTCCTCAACTGTAGGTACCAAATTGGCCAGAGAGCTTCCAGTGTTATGATATAGATACCTGGTGCATAGCACATCCTCATGCAGGGAGCCTTGACATCGCTGACACTGAGTCCACAGGCGAGAAAAACGCTCCTCCAGTGTGTTCAGATGAAAAATCTGAAATTTACAGTGTGAATGTTACCAACTCATGGGCTGAAATGAGTTAAATGTACTTTTATTAAAACTGTCAGTTGGAGTGAAGGTAATGTAAAGACTAGTGATCACACAACTAAGTTAAAAACCTTCTATTCAGATGAAAGTTCTGAAAATAAACAATGCCTGTACACATAAAAATGGGTAGAAACACTTTTTTCCTATCATTTCATTTACAGTCAACTCTTGCTTACCTCTTTTTGGTAAAGTTCAGACTCTTTCTTCTTACAGAAATCACACACAGCCCCTGTTATGACACATTAGATGGAATTTATTAGTAATACTGTGTTTTGTGAATGGACTTGACCAAGACCCTAGAAAATGTATATTTAACAACAACCAAACTGATAAAAGGAGAACAAAACAAAATCTCCAAATACTAAGCATAATCACCGTCTGTTTTGAGCACTGCTTTGCAGCCGATGCAGGTGCTCCTCTTCTGGGCAAACGCCATGAGGCCCCCGACCTTCGACGTCAGCACAGTTTTACAGCGTGTGTGGTCGCCCTCTGAAAGAAAACAGGAGAAAGGATTTGAACAACATCTTTTACTCACTCATGTAGTAGCACAAGACCAGTTTCTTTTAAGTTTGTAAACTGGGCTGTGCAGGTTATATATGTGTGTGTGTGTGTGTGTGTGTGTGTGTGTGTGTGTGTGTGTATGTGTGTGTACACTCACTGAGCAGGACACTCTCTGCTTTGCTCTCTCCCAGGATGGGTTCGAATATTCTCATGAGGGGCTTGGAAAGCTGTTGGTCCAGGTAGTACTGAGTGTCAATGGGAATGTTGTTCTCCAGTACATAGATGGGGTCCTGAAGCAGCAGCATGTGGAAGGAGAGCTCATCAGATCAAACACATACTACATGTGTGAGAATAAACCAGGGTTATTATAGAGACAAAACATTATTCAAACTGGAATGAGGGACGTGAGATATGGCTAAAATATAAAAGTTAATGTGAATAATCTGTTGAAAAATGAGTAATTTAAAAAAAAAACACCACTGGTGGACAACTCTAGAAATATATGCAAAGGAATGTATAGCAGTGAACAGACTACTTGATTTTGTGATATATTCATTTTTCACAATGTTCTTAAAACAAAATCTTAACTCAGTTAAATCAATATATCGCTCATCTATATTGCTGACTGGGAGTGAATCAATCATTTAAAAATTGTGGTTTATTTATTAAACATTTTAGAAAAAAATACACATTTAAACCACAGATGATGGCCACTGTCTTCGAGGGTTAATAAACAACAGCTTTATGAATGACATTTAATGTCATGTAGGATGCAGGATGAAAGACTTTTCATCCTACTCTAAAATATATTACATCTTTCATCATAAATCTGACATAACCAAGTAAAACTAATCGATGAAAAGTCAAATAAAAAAAGTATCTATGCACTCATAAAAAAAACTGTAAATCTGACCCCCCCCACCCAAAAAAAAAAAGATGGAAGATGAAGATATAATTTTCAGTCAATCTGTTGTACATATTATATCAAAAGGTAAGGCTACAGACCTCAGACTTCATATAAGCTGCTGCTCCCTTTGCAGCCTTTATGATGACGTATGGGACTCTGTCTCCCAGGTTGGGGGCGCTGCCTGCATCACGTTTCCTCATCCTGCAGCATTTCACAATTGAGAGATCAGTGCCAGCAGAGCACCATAGCATTTCCTGAATATTTAAAGGAGTCAAATTTTGCTTTTTTAAATAGAATTATGCATTTTAAAACGTTTCCCTGTGGTCTACATAAACTGTAAATGCTATGTTTGGGTCTGACTTTTTCATTAATTCAACTCCACAGGTCCACTTTAAACCCATTTCCAAGTAATGACACTAGAAAGGTTGTTTTGAGCACTGGCCCTTTAAATGCAAATGAGCCACATCACACCCCACCCCCTCCAGGTTGTTGCTGTTTTGATTTGTATTTGTTAATACAACCAACAACTGATCATTTTAGGTAATCGTCTTGAAGTTTGGACATATTTTCAGTATGGACTACAACCGCTGCTGCTGACAAGCAGTTGTGTTGTATTCTGAGAAATGTTTGTCGGAAGTCTTGACCTTATATGTGCAAATGCCCTGATGTAACTAGTTATAGATGTAACAAATTAAGAAGGAGCTAAAACAGGTTGTAGAAATCCACTTGATTTTTGTCAAAATAAATATAAAGATAGCTCTGCAGAACCTGGAGAGTTTACATTCAGACTTTATGAACCATCAGGGTCGAAAAATACACAAATAAATAAACCAAAGACTAATAAAAGTGGGCTTAGTAAAATATGACCCCTTTAAAACAAAGTTCTTATCTCATTGGTTAACCAGACCTCTCAGCCAGCTCCACATGTGCCTGTTTGCCGGCGTACTCCTGAGCTGTGCGTGTCAACTCCTTGGTGATAACCAGCTGGCTGATGTCGATTCGGTTGCACAGCAGGTCTGAGATCACCTCTTTGGCATGAGCCACAGCACCCTGAGGGTCTCTGAAAATACAGTTGGGATCACCTTCATATCTTTTTTGAAGTCAATAGCCAGCTTAAAGTTCAGCCAGGCAACAAGGCAAAAAAGTCGGCTTCAAAATAAAGGCGTGCATTTACCTGTCGATTAAAATTTTCTGCAGACATGTGTTGATGAGGTTAGCCACCAGGGGGCAGTTGTCTCTGCGGACCGTCTCAATTCCTTTACAGTCCATCTTGTCATGTGTGTCTGCACTGGAGGAGAAGTACAGGCCTGCATAGCGCTTCTTGTTGATCAACAGGTATGGGTAGTATACCTGAGGGAGAAAACAGGATGAGAACACCAAGCCAAACACAGCCAAGTTTTGAGCAATTAAAGCAAAAAACAACCACCAGTCTCATTTGGCAAACTGGTGGTTAAACTAAACTTGTACCAGTCAAATGTTACCTTCTCAAACTCCAGTTTAATGGGCGGGGTGAAATGGGACGATACCCATTCTGCTGCCTCTTTTCCAATATTCATGGACTCCTGCACTGTGGCAACTCCAAGCTTCACCATGACAGAGTCTGTGTCTCCATAAATGACCTTAAAGAGGAAAAATAACATGCTCACATGCCAATCTTTGAATTACAGTGGCCAACAAATATGATATTTCCACTGATGTTTGACATTTTAATCAGCAAAACTCAAGGTTCATACACATTTTTCAAGGTCAGATTCAAGCACTTTTAAGGGTCATTTTCAAATTTTTTCCAGCAAAGCCCCTTATAACTGGGGTCAAATCCATATCTACATCACACTGATGTACGTTGTATTATGCTAAAAACATCTAAAATTCTGTTTCATAATAGTAAAAGCTTAGAAATCAAAGGAGAACACAAAGTTTTATCCAAAACAAGGGAGGTCACTCTGTGTTCTTCAGACACACTCACACCGAGACAAAGATTATGATGAAAATGTACCTGGAGTCGACCTGAGAACACCTGGGAATTCATTTTTTTGACATAAATTTTTACTTTTCTAAATGTATCACCTCTCTTTAAGAAGCTTTGGTTTGAGTTAATATTAAAAACAAATAAATGAATAAATCACATCACAGTTATAAGTTCAAGTACTTTTCAGACGTGAAAACACAACACTAAAATTCAAGCATTTTCAAGGATTTCAAGCACCCGTATGAACCCAGAGAACTGAAAAGAAAAAAAAAAAAGAGAAAGAAGTGGTTCCTTATTGAAGACTGCCATGTGTTCCTCACCTTGGCATCAGCTGTGTAACCGTTGGAAATGGTATACTTGGACTCAACCAGCTGTTTGGTTTGCTCAATCATCTGTCTTCCAAACCCAGTCACGCTCTACATAAGATGAAAATTTTACCACTCATCAATAAGTGACTCATGTAGTAGCAAAATGATAGAAAACAAAAAACACATTTGGCTGTTGAGCAACACATTTGATCCAAGCCTGTCCATACAGATACAGCAGATGGCTGTTGTTACTTCATTTATGCTCAGTGTTTAGTAACTTCTACAAACACCTGTTTTGTGGTTTCCATTTTAACGGTAATCTTTGCTCCTCATCTCAGCTGCTCAACATTTGAGGTCTGACTGCATCTGTGCTTAACAGTAGGATGAGTGTTTACTGCAAGTCAGAAAGTAAACAGCTGAAATATTCATCTAGTCAACACTCAACAGTGAATTAAAAATGCAAAAATTCACTCATTAAACATCTGACTCTCCCTTTGGCTGTGGATCTCTCATTTTGTTCATACTCTTCGTGCTGGCTGTGCCATTCAGCTGCAGCATTCATGTAAAAACAACAAAACTACTTACCTGGGAGATTTCTAGACACGGCAGCTTGCCCACCTGGGCCCCCGTGAAGCCGTAGACGGAGTTGGCACTGATTTTTAAGGCCAGCTGTCGACCGTCCAGCACCTGCTTCTTGAAAGGGTCAGTTTCCTTCTTCAGTTCTGCTTTGGCCCTGTGGACACACAGTAGGACACGCTGCAGTCCAAGGATACGTCAGCCTAATTCTACAGCATGAAAGGAGTGTTTTTACCTTTTGGAGAATTATCTACAGTCACAGAAAAAAATATTAGACCATCTTATGTTTTCTTCAATTTCTCGTTCACTTTATTGGCTGGTATAACTAAAGGTACATTTGTTTGGACAAATATTATGATTACAACAAAAATAGCTCATAAGAGTTTAATTTATTCTGTTGCTACCTTGACTACCTTTAATTTTTTGTGCAATATCTATACACCTGTACAAAGAGCTATATTCTGTTAAGTCCAATACAGCTCAAAGTGCAATATCTGTTCAACTTGTCACACATATATTGTAAATAGTGCTCATCAAGTTTGGTACTTATTGTTTATTACTCAATTATGCTTATTCTATCGCCAATTTTGGCACGTATTGCCATCTTTGATACTTACTGCTTATTTATTGCTTAATTTCTTAACCCCATTTTATTTCCTACTACTGTACTTGTATGAGGAGCAATAGTACCACTAATTTCCCCATAAAATTAATAAAGTATTTCTGATTCTGATTAAGAGCTGATATATCAATTTTTCATAGTTTTCTTGATAATAACCTTCTTCTTACATCAATATCTATGGGATTATTCTGACTTTAGGAATTCCATCTTTTCTTTTCTGTCTGTTTTAGTCACATGATACACACTGGAGTTAGTACTTAATTGCATAGCCATTGTTTTTGATGACTTTTGATGGTCTAATATTTTTTTTCCACAACTGCATATGGTGTTAAAATGTAATCTGGATTGCAAACCCAAATTCTTCCAATGAGGATTAACAGTGGAAATGAAGCCTTCTACTGAAATGTTTAAAATGTGTTACCTGTTGCAACCCCCTTTTTTTGTTTGTTTTTTGTTTTACACTTTTTGCAGCATTTCAGATTATTCCTTTGACTTATTAAAAGTGACTCAAACCTCTTCCTGGCAGACAGAAGATTCTCTAAGATCTCAGGCAGGAGACCCTTCCTCACAGAGCTCCTCACAAACAGATCACCGGTTGGAGTCTTGATAAAGTCTTCGGGTGAAAGTCTGCAAGCAATTTCATTCATTCATATCTGTATTATTTAAAAACTGATCTGCTTATGCAATGTATACATTTAAGCACTGCTTGTGAAATTTCAGTAGGTAAGGCGCTCACCCCAATTTCTCCACTGAGTTTTTCTGCAGCAGGGTGGTGTAGCACAGATTGTGGGCCATCATAATGGACGGATACAGGGAGGAGAAATCCAGCGTGGCAATAGGAAGACTGTAGTACCTACATTTAAGAGAGTATGGTTATGGAAATGTATGAGAAGGCTGTACTACCAGAGCATTACCACCAACAAACAGTAGACACACAGTACACACCCTTTCTCGGGCTCAATAACAGTGGCTCCGGTGTAGTCTTCTCCTGCCTCTGTCTTAACAACCGGCATGACTAGGTCCTGTTTCATGGCCTACAAATATACATACACTTTCAGTTTCCATCTTAAATCTGTGTGTGATTTACAATAAATTACTTGTGAGTGTGTTTTTATTACCTGTCGCAGCAGCTGAGAGACGACTTTGATCTGCTGGCCCCTGGAGAGCAGGTAGGTGAGAGGCACTCCGGTCACTCGAGCCATCTCCATGTAGTTGATCACACACATCAGCTTCTGCAGCAGTCGCAGAGGGAGGTAGGCGTCTTTCAGGCAGTATACAGCCAGACGACGGCGGGTCTGCTCATTGCCGTTCTGAAAAGGAGCCAAAAAGGATGATGAGAGACCAATAACAACCTTGTTTTCAAAGAATCATTTACTAGATACAACCCCAAGAATGTAATGCTTTAAAAAGTAGTATAACGTAGTTTTTTACTTTAAAATTTGTCCTTCGAGGGTTTAGAATAAAGCACTCTGACACTATGTCAAAATTGTAATATTGTATTGCTGAGATGTGAGCTGAATTTATTCACAGCTGAAGATGAGAACACGTCAGAAACTTTTAGAGTCAAAGTACAGGAAGTGATGACAAATATAAGCATTGCTTTTGTTTTCACTACAACACAGAACTCTATAGAAAAGAAATGAGTCTGATTATGAGGCTTACGAAATTATAAAATGACTTATGTTCATCATGCTTGCTGTTTGTTGATCCACAGTTCAGATTAAACTGCCAGTTCAGATAGTGTTAGGACAAAATGGATCATTAGTGCAGCTAAAACAGCTAAGCTACCATATAATGTAAACTATCAGATGTCACAGAATGTGAAGATTTTAAGGGCCAGTGTTATTTCAACCAACTCAGTTTTTGTTTGAAGGAAAAACTTGATAAAAACATATATTAATGAGTTTTAGACTTTATTTATTTAGTGATACAGCCTGGAATATGGCATTTAGTGGTGGTTTGGGTGCACTGAGTATAACCATCTCTGCTTCTCATTTAAATACAGTACATACTGTATCTAAATTGAATGCCTAGATCTACTCCAAGTGCAGTGAGGCTGGTTTTTGTTTTACCTGTAGATCAGTGATGATAGAGTGCTGCACATCCTCCTTTTGTTCTTGCAGAAAGTGGAAACTAACAGCATTAAGTGTGTACGAACGAAGTTTATAATCCCTGAGGAGAACCTGGTAAGAAACACACACAAGTCAGATAAAACTCACTGTGACGAGTTTTGGTCCACTGTTTAAAAATATTTTTAAACATTCTGATCAAAACTATGAACCCCATATTATCTGCATGTGAATATTCTTTAATTGTTACTACTGATGAAGAATAAAGTGCTGACCTGCAGCAGATCAAATTGAACTCGGCCTTCCATGTTAATGGTTTTGTTCTCTCGTCGTCCCATCTGTTTGCTCTGGAAGTTCAGATCTCGCAAGACTGACTTAATGCCTAGCACTCGGCCCAGGTACGGAAACAGATTCACCTGAATACATATAGAGCACACCAGTTTTAAAAATGGGGAGAAAGGATTGTGTTTTTGCATGAATATAAAACAAATGTAGACCATTGTAATTTAAGCTTAGTGGAAAGTCCAACCTTTAAAGCAGCTGCTCTGTTGAGCAAATAAGGAAAGTCAAAGTTTTGGATGTTGTATCCAGTGATGATGTCTGGGTCCACTGTTCGCAAAAACTCTGCCCAACTCTACTCAAAGACAAAAAATAGACAGAATATGAACAACAAAGCACATCTGGAATTGATTGTTTTCAGAACCTTACAAAAGCCAGTGTGATTATACCTGAAGTAACTGTTTCTCCTGAGTAAAACACAATATCTGAGAGCCCACGATGCTGGCACAGGACTGGAGTGTGAACACGGTACGAATGAAAGGCTCAGTCTCACCCTGACGCTGGACCATAGATGCTATCTGAATCACAGGATCTTTGTCTGCCTCTGGGAAAATTCCTGGAAAGAAACAGTTAACGGCGCATTAACTCTCTATAATACCTTTTTATGATCATTAACCATGATATTGATAATGATGCATTTATGTTTGTGAAAAATGTAGTCGTGGAAAAAATTATTAGACCATCAAAAGTCATCAAAAACAATGGTTATGCAATCAAGTACTAACTCCTGTGTG
>JAPTGZ010000027.1:13368965-13383017 GCA_029814645.1 Fowleria isostigma | reverse complement strand
CATCCATCCATCCATCCATCCATCCATCCATCCATCCATCCATCCATCCATCCATCCATCCATCCATCCATCCACTTCCCTCTCACCTTGGTTCCGTCCTGACCCGTCTCTTCCAGAGGACCAAGTGGCAAACTTTACATCCTCATAGAGATTGTTGACATCATGATGGAGTCCATCTGGGCCACCCGTGCAGAAGGCCTTGAGCTTGTTTTGGGCGTATATTTTGTCCTTATAAACACAGGTATGTAAGATTCAGAACTTGTAATGTTTCTGAGGCTCAGTATGAAAAAGGTGATTTAAGTACCATCCGAGCAAGCTTGAGTTCCTCCCTGAGAGAAGCTGCTTCCTGTCTGAGAAACTGCATCTCTGCTTCCCTCGCCCGTAGAATCACCTACAATACAATACAATCAGGAATTTTTAAGCATAGTGGCTTAATAAGCTAAGGGCTGGTTTCTGACACTTACCTCCATTTCATAAAAGTCATTTGACTGTGAAGCTACATGAGACTGTGTCCCATTTACAGAGGACTGAAGGTAAGCTACTTCATCTGCTTCTCTCTGTCAAGATGACAGAGGATAATAATTAGTGTTGTAAGTCCATCAATTACTCCCATTGATGTAAAGAGTTGGTGAGACAAATGTCTGCAAGTCTATAGTGATTCATAGTAAGTTTTGTCTGCAACCTACCTGTTTCTTTTTGAGATCCTGGTTTTCTTTTTGGTACTGCATCAAAGATTTTCTTTCATCTTGCAGCTCTTGACTCAGCTGAGAGTTTTCCAGGCATTTCTGAGTGTGCTGCATGGACAAAAGCTCAAGCTCCTTGTGCAATAACTGGATGTCCTTCCTGGAAAAGCAAAAAACCCAACAGAAGGGCAGATGACGTTGCACAATGAAGTATGCAGAGTGACATTTTAAAAAGTTAGAGAAGGTATGAAAGAGACATTTGAATTTTCTTCACTGTCTGTCATACAGGTTTATATCATGTAATCAATGACACTAAATAAAAACCATTATCTAGTTCAGACTTTCTCAAATGGCGGTATGTTTACTCCCAGGGGTACTTGGAAGAAGCCCAATGTGTACTTGAACATTTTTAGGGATAAATACATTAAATAAGTCTTCATGAACTGTACAGAATAAATACTGAGAATTAATCTTGAAATATACAAAACAATAAATACATCCATATGGGGCAGCTGTGGCTCAGTTGGTAGAGTGGGTCATCCAATAACTGAAAGGTTGGCAGTTTGAATCCTGGCTCCAACTGTTCACATGTCAAAGTGTCCTTAGGCAAGACACTGAACCCTAACTTGTTGCCCGTTGGTGTATGAATGTGTGCATGAATGGGTGAATGTGAAAGTGCTTTGGGCACCATGAAAATGTAGAAAAGCACTGTATAAGTGCAGTCCAGACCATTTATGTATAAAATTGACATCATTAACCTTATTTCATTTCCATATTTTTAAAAACTCAGAGCCTCTCCTAAGCTTTGGTAACATTTTAAGAACTTTTTTATACATATTATTCAAGATTAGGTTATTTGAGTAATTAAATTATATTTCTTGTTAATGAAATGTTAATTTATTCATTAATGACCAATTCCTTTTATTTTAACTATCAAAAAAAGAGGTCACTTTTCAGTTTATATTTTGTTTACAAAGTTTTGAAAATAAAAACAGGCACTATTCACACAGGAATACATTTTGCCTTATGTTTTCAATCTAAAATGCTGAAAGGAGAGTTGGGCATACATAGGGCAAAATAATATATTTCAGGGGGTACTCTACTGTAAAAAGTTTGAGAACCACTGATCTAGTTGTCACTCACTCATATTCGATGTGCAGTTGTGCGATATCGGCACTATCCCTGATGTGCTGAGACCGTCTACTTTTCGCCAACTCCTCCTTATGGGCTCTCCTCATTGCTACAATGGCTGTAAAAACAAAACAAAACAAAACAAAACAAAACAAAACAAACAAATAAACAAACATAAATCAATCATCCTAAATTGTCAAACTTACAATCATCAAATCTTTTATGAGAGACAAAAGCTGTGATGTAATTCTAATGCAGATGAATAAGAACAGGCAAATCACAAATATTCATACAAGTTTCCTATTTAATCATCACAGCAAAACTATAGGCTGTTGATTCTTAGGGATGATTAGAGAAATATTTCTTTTAAATACATATATTTAATGTCAAGACTTTTACAGAATTAATTTAAAATGGATAAATTCTGGAGTTTTTCCACCTCAGTGGGCCTAGGGATAGACTGACAGAATCTTACCTGACATGGTTGCAGCTGTCTCTTCCTTCAGCAGTTGGTCTTTCTCTGTCAGAAGTTTTGCCACTTCTTTCTGATGCTGTCGCTGTAAATCAGATATCAGCTTCTGGTGCATCTCCTCCATCACAGTAAACCTCTGATGACAAGAGATTTATGGAATTCAGAAACAAGAACTTTCAGTTATTTTATGAACGTATAGAATATAGAGAGACATACACATACTGTTGTTTTTCCTAAATAATTATTTCATGCACATACAAAATAGGTAAGCAGTGATTTCTTATTGTGAGTTTAAAATTTATATAATCCATTATATCAAAATGAAAAAGTACCTCTAAAATTAAGTTTTGAATGAGTAAAAAGTGGCTTAAGGCTTATGAAAAGATTCTTGATAAATGATTGAAAAGTATTTCAGATGAAAGGTCTTCCTGACTGATAAAATGTCTGTTACCTCAGATTTTTCCAGCTCTTCTTGGTAAAAGTCTGCACTGCCCCCCAGTATCCGATCCCCACGCTCCATCCCAGTTGGGCCTGGTGTTGTAGGAGTATTTTCGCTGAAAGGATGTACTTCTGTGGAGGTTTTATTCTGTTTCTCTTTAGAAATGCAAGACTTGCTGTAATATCCATGCAAATGTTTCATCTCCTCCTCATGAATCTGCTGCAGTTCCCTTATCTTCTCCTGAAACTCTTCTTCCAGTTTTTGCACTCGTTCCTCATGATAACCCTCAATTTTGTGCATGTCCTCTAGAAGCTTCTGGTTCCCCCTGTCTACAGATATAATCTTCTGCTCAGCACGCTCTAGTTCTTCTCTCAGTAGACTGTTGTCCTCCTGAAGCCGACCTAATGTTTCATTAAAAGCCTCCTGCTCACCCATTAATGTGATATCCTGCTCTTTGCACATGGCTTGCAGTTTTTCCTCACTTTGCTTCAGTGCTTGCTCTAAATCTAAGAACAACCTGTGTGACAAATAAATCATCTTCGCCTGCTCATGCATCCAATTTAAGTCTGCTGCAGGATAATTTTTCCAGGTATTCTCCAGGCTACAGTCTCTGACCGGTGCACTGTCATCAGAGATCTCTTGGCTGAGTTGGCGTAAGAATGTAGCCCTTCTTTGCAGTCTGGACGTAAGTTTCTCTAACAAGGCCGGTTCTTCCTCTGACTCTAATTTTTTGCCATCTGCTTCAGCCTTGTTGTGCAGTTTTGCAGCTCCATCTATTTCCTCCTCATAAGGTGCCAGCTCTGGGGGATTGAAATCTGCCAGACCCACGTCCTCGTACTGCTGCTGAAATTTTAAAGAGGAGTAAATCAGCTCTGCTTCTGCACAGACTCTGGCCAGGACACTTTCCAAAGATTCCGAATTGTAACATTCTCCTCTACCTGATTGTACTTTTAAAGCTATTATTTGGGAGATTATGCTTTTGTACTTATTTGCAACATCACCCTCATCTTCTCGTAGTTCCATGGGAAGCTTACCAATGACCTCTTGACTCTTAAGAGCAGATGTCATTTTTTCTAGAATAAATAGTTCTTTCAGTAAACATCTGCCAACACTCTCTGAGTCATCCTCTGATGCAATGAGTTTACTTTCAACATTGGTCTCAGCTTTTGACCAGTCATTAAGAATCCTCTCCCCCACCTTGATGGCATCATGTGATTCTTGCTTTTGTTTCTCTGCATCCTTCTCTCCTTGCTGAAGGCAGGCTGCCACAGTGGCTAGCTGCTTCTCAAAGTCTGTAATGTCAATCAGACTGTTGGATTGAAGCCTTTCTATGCAGGCTTGTACGATGTTCAGTGAGACCTGAAACCTACCAACCAACATCCTGCAGCGGTTCTCTGTCTCCTGGGCAAAGCGTTGGCTGTGCTTGGCTTGACTGTGAAGCAGCAGGCTGAGGTGCTGAGCAGTAGCCCGACTCTGAGTGAGCTGGGAACAAAGATGTGGGTCCTGACAACTTATGTGGCTTTGATGTTCCTCCAGTCTTTGTGTGATGTCCCTGAGCTTCTCCTCTGTAACATAAAGCTTGGTTTCAAGTAACTGTATCACAGACATGAATTTTTCTGGATCCCCTCCAGCAGTGACAAGGTACTGGTATGATGAGTCAATTGAGTGAGACCGGGTTCTTGCCTGCTCTGCATAATAATGATCTCTGTTTTGAGCATCTGCAGCATCTGACATCTCAATTATCTGCTGTTTTCTCTTAGGATCAGAGGCACCTGAGCTAGCTTTCATCATTTCATTCAGTTTCATTTCTGTCTCCTCCAGACTGTTTCCTAACACTTCCATCTTTAGCAAAGCTTCACTCAGTTCTTGCTCCTTCCTGTCGAGGAGCCTCTCATAACCTTCTCGCATGTCTTGTGTTTCCGTCTCCCTTTGCTGCACCTTCCCTATAGCCAGCTGCAGTTCCTCACAAACTGCTTCATATGAATGCTCCAGATTGTAGTAGTGTGTCTCGTCAGTTTTCAAGCGGTTCTGCAATCTGCTCATCTCCCCATCTGTTTCAGACAACTGAGTCTGCAGTTCTTGACAACGACTTTCAAACTGGTCTCTTTCCTCTTGGAGCCTCTGTACAGCAGATACAGTGCGTGCAAGCTCATCTTGAAGTTGTTGCTGAGCCTCGTTGATCTCCTGGGTCCAGGTCTGACTCTTGGTAAGGCTCTCCACCTGTTGCTCAGCCTTATCCAGTCGCTCCTGAAGGTCATGTGAGTTTTGCTCTGCCTGTTCAAGGCTGGTAACCAGGGTTCTCCGTTCTCTCTCTTGACTTGCTTGAAGGAGCATGAGGTGTTTCTGCAGACGAGCTTCCTTTTGAACCTGTGTATCCTCATAGGCACGAAGTTGTGTTGATACTTCTTGGAAATTTTCCCTTAGTTTGTCTGCCTCCTGTTGTAGGTTGCAGTAACCCTGTACTTCCTGCCGCAGCTGCGTCAAACGGGACTCAGCCTCTGTCCTCAACTCCTCACTGATGCTCAGCTGGGACTTCAGGGAGGCCACACAGCGCTCCCACTCCATCTGCTGCTCCTGAAACCGCCGGCGATCCTGCTCTAAATGGGCTTGCGCAAGTGCTGTTGCATCACCTGTGACTAGCAACTGTGCTTGCTGAGCCAAGAGATCTACTCTTCGCCGTAGTTCAGCCTCCTTTGCTTCCTCATGAATCCTTTTTTGTGCCTCCAGCTCATAGCGGAGGTCATGGTTCACCTTCTGTAGTTGTTGTAAAGCCAGTGCTTGGTCAGAAAACATTGTGGAGTTTGTGGACTGACGATTAATCTAAAGGACAACAATGCACTTGAATTAGGCCAAACTGCTTCATATATTACAAGACTCTTTACTGCTTTTGATGAAAATGTTTTCTGTATCTAAGTATCTTCTGTATTACACCTGCCTCACCTTCAAATGCATCTCTCTCTCTTGTTGTAACTCATCCTGCAGATTCCTCTTTACCTGCTGCAGTCGACATAGTTCCTTCTGAGTTTTTTCCAGCTGTGGAGAAATGGTAACAACTACTATGAGTACAAAAAACAGTAAACTATTCAACTATTCAACGATTCAGAATATTATAAAGAGGCATCCAGGAACCAATTTCAGCCCTAAAAAAATACTTTGGCCAAGGACACTGATTGTTAACCTAGCATACATGTTTTTGATGTAAGAGGAATCTAAAGGACACACAGGAAACCTGTACAACATGCAAAAATCAAACATAAAGTGGTGAGGTGATAGCACCAGCCACAATTGAACTATTTTTTTCATTATTTCCAGTTCCATTCAATTCCATTATTAAATATTATTAATGTTTAACCAGGAAAAAAGACTTGTTGAAATTAAAAATGTCTTTTGCAGGAGTGTCCTGGCCAAGACAACAGCAGTAGAAGTTATAGACAATAGAGATTTAATCCATACATGCACACAAAAAATTGTCATAAAACACATTGTAAAACTCCGTTTTAAAACCCATACATTAAACACTAAACTAAAAACATACATTTAAAAAACCCATCAATAATTTGAAAGATAAAAAGAAAAGTATGCAACAATGTTCCTTAAAAGCATCTCAAAGCAGAACATGATTCAGTTAATTAAAAAAATGTCTACATCTGGATTCATCCTTTTCTAATTAATTTAAAGTTACTCTGCCACACGTATTTCATTACTTTTGTGGTAATGTATGAAGTTCTACCATGGACTTTGTAACAATTTTTGTGGAAAAAGATGCCTTAGATACCAAGTTTCAAGCCATTCTAACGGGGTACAGAAAGCCTGTTGGAACACTCAGCTCAGTTTGCACCAGTTTTCATGAATATTCAACATGCTAATTTGCTTGACTCTGACTGGCTGACAGCTATACAATGAGCACCTGGCTTTTCAGCATCCTTTACTCCACACAAGTAGAGGAATTTTGCTTACTGCCATCTGGAATCACTGCAGAAATGGCTACCGTATATTGGCATTATATATATGGCCACATGCACATTGTTGAAGTTTGATCATAGCGCACAAGAATGTTGATGTTCAGCCATCCTTGCTGTATATAAAAACTGCCACTGAGCTAGACGAATTCTGTGGGTGCAGTTTCACCTGAGCGAGCTCATGAATAGTAATGATCTCAAGCAGTAACCCGTAGACTGACCAGCTTTTCTAATTGACCTGATTTCTCCGCATATTTCTTTTCAGTGGCGACAGCAGACGGAGGAGGTAGCAGTTAATTTTCACATTCACTACATAATTCAAACACCTGTGGACTGAACATAATTAAAAAATACAAGTAAAAACGGTTTTGTGTGGTGGGGCACCTTTAAAATGAGTTTAAAGAGATCAGTTCTTTCAGTTTTATCTCCTGCAGGTTGTTTGAGGCAGTGGATGCAGAAAATTTAAAAGCTTTCTTTCCCAGTTCTGATTTTTTCACATAGATCCTGGGATTGTAATTATTACTGTCATTAAAGGAAATGTAGACCAATAAATATGATGGCAGCAGACCTAAAATACTGATTATAAATTAAAGAATACCAGTTTTTCAGTCTGCATGTAAAAAGGTCTGTCCATAACCAAAGCATTTATGTCAATGATGGGTGCGATCTCTGAGACCTCTAACAAACCTCAGAGCACTAGGATATGCAAGAGCATGTAAGCATTCACAGAAATAATTTCCCCATATTCAAGCACAGACATAAAGTGGTTACCTCAATGTCGGCAAATTATTATTGCTCAAGTGAACATTGCAGTTTTTCTTGGCTGTATTACCCTGTTAGAAGACTAGTACACACATACTGTTCACACACACACACACACACACACACACACACACACACACACACACACACATATAAGTCTCACCTCTTTGACAAGCTGTCCAGTTTGCTCCCCACAGAGTAGTTTCTCTTCCTTATTGCACTCACAGCCACTGTTTATCAATACCTGCTTCTCCTCCTTGTGGTGTGTATTGCCATCTTGCTGCCAAGTCTGCTCAGTTTTAATCTGTGTGTCTGAATGTTCATCAAGACATTCATTGATTGATGGATCTGGTGTTGAAGTTACTGCACACAAGACCACATACAGAAGTAATTTAATACAGAGTGATATGACATTAAGTGTTGCATGGTTTGTTGACCTGTAAACGGAACAAGGTAATATTTCTGAAATATGATAACAAACCTCTGAGCAGAATAACCACTTACATAGATGCATTTAGATGCATTTCATGCTCCCAGAGACAGTTTCCAGTAAGGAGCTCTTAATGTTTTTCTATTTTTGATTTTTGTTTCACTTTTTTCAGTCACTCACCAGTCTCTGTGGTTCCAACACGCGGACACTGTTGACCCAAAGCGTCTTCACCCTCCTCCACTTGCTGTTTGGGACTGACATGAGATGATGCAGAGGAGGCAGAGGGTGAAACACAAGTGGGCAACGATGAAGCAGAGCTTTCAGAGGTGTGCTCTGTCTCTGACTGTGGTGTGGGCTGTCGTTCTTCTTGTTGTTCACTCATGTTTTCCACACAGTTTGTGATTTTATGTTGTCCATCTTTGTAGCGTTCTTCAGAGGTATTGTTCAGTTCTTCTACTGTCCCCAGAACATCTGATGGGGAATCTGATTGCTGTTGAGTGTTTTGCGGTGAAGGGGAGCTGGAAGAGAGAGTGACCTTTATTTGCATGTTTTAAATCCTACAACCAATACAAATAGGCTTGTAAACATTAAGGAAGTACGTTTATAAACCCATAATAGAACTAAAAAACAGGATTAACATCTATATTAATAAGAAATAACACTAAATGGGCAGAAATATTATGACACATCACACCTACAACTTGTATGACCCACTGCAGTTGTCTTGTAATATTATCACAATTTAATGTTCATGTCAGTTCTCAATAATTCACACATTAAATGTAAAATCTATATATTTTTTAAGTTTAAATGTTGATTTTTTTGAGTGGGAGTTGATGAAACCAGACAGTTATTTGTGGTTTAAAATAAAAACTAATTTTTATGGACAGAACATAACAAACATTCAGAAAACTAGAGGAAGAACATTTACATTTACATTATAGCAATAAAAAATTTCAAGACTAAGTAAAATTAAGTAAAAACTAGTGTTTTAGATGACAATGTAAGCAAAATTAGTCCTAGAACACATAAAATCATTTATTGCAATATGACATTCATCATCATTTTGTAGCCCATCTCCTCTTAGCAATAAAACACCTGATTTTGACATGTCCAAAAACATTTGTCCACATAGTGAAACGGAGAAAACTGTTTACCTTGTGATGGCAGGTGTATCAGTGGGCCTCACATTCTTCAACACAGCCTGGACCCAGTTACGTCTCATCCCAGAGGTCATAGCACACAATGTGTACACTCCATCCTTGGTCTGTCAGAGAAGAAACATCATTGATTACTTCATGTTATAGTTAAAGATAGCGATGCAGTTTTCTTAATAAAAGGCAGTTGTCCAACTGTATCACCTTTACCATAATTTACCTTTGAAAATGAATAATACCAGACAAGTACAGGGGATAATTAACCATTAGACAAGTTAAAGGGATAATTACTGATCTTGCACAAACTGCAATAACAGTACATTATAATACAGTGTTGAAAACCTTGTTTAGTGAGTATGCTGATTGATTTGGCATCAAGAATTAGACCAATAGTTTAACAAGGTTAATGTCAAAAGCAGCATCACATAAAATGAGAAATGTAGGCAATAGAGAGGTGCTTTTTAACAGACATACAGTTTTCATTCAATTTCTGTCTGCGGGGCGAACTAAACCATATAATTATGATGAAGACCACAGGGGCCCACATACTGGAGCCTATTAAATAAAAACATAAGCACTTCCCCCATGTTCATCCCAACCCTGAGAGCAGGAATACCAATTCCCCTGTTTGCAGATTAGCAAGTTAAGTCACTGATACCACCAGAAAAGATCAATAAGTAAGAATCTTTATCTTGATATCAGGTAAAACTCAGCATTGATTAAAATACTTGCAGTGAAATATTGCACATAAACAAAAAAGTACAGACTGAAAGCAGAATTTCAGAAAAAAAACCCACAAATCCATAAAAAGGACAACACTCTTCCAACACAGAAACCATAAATAAGCCATTATTTCCCACAATGTCATGATTCAACAGAGAAATCAGACTCAATGTCTGACCACACAACAGCCAAACTAACTCAAAGACAATGTCTTAAAGCATGAAGATCAAAACAGTTCTGTTAAAAAAAGCTTAAATGGTCACTGTGACAGATGGAATGCTACTCCCCTCCTGCCCAACAACCTCAATGAGAAGCTACAGTAAAACTCTGTCATACAACATGAATATTGGCCTACTTGCCTCTTTTACATCATATTTCATCATTAGCTTTACACTTTATTAACATCAGGCCTGTACCATGTTTTTATTTAGGTGATTTAAAGCTACAGTCATTTCAAAATCCACCACTATTAGATGTTACTAGACTAGTTTGGTTGCAGATTGTTGTACAGTTACTGCAGCGTCTACTGAACTCACATGAATTTGAAAACCACAGTTCTTCTGACCTGGGTAGTCCCTGATGTCAAAACATGTGGACAAGTTTATCTCACCGTCCATATCAGCTGCCTGAAATTAACAATCACGGAACAAGACTTAAGGCTTAAGTCAATAATTTGTTTAATAAACCTATTGTGAACTACAGAAAGTCCTCACAGTTACTGTCATATGTCTGTGTTAGATTTAACATTTGACATGCTCTTCATATATTAAAATCATATCAACAGACATAAGTTACAGTTAGTATTTTAATTCTACGAAGCTTCTTACAAGCGCACCTCTTCAGCTACTGAGCCTTTGTAGAACCTCAGGATTTGGTTGTTGAGGACGAACCAGTGTTTCTGCCACTACAGGAGACATTCAGAAGACAGTATAATGTATCTTCAGTGTCTCACTGCTCTCTCAAATCAATGTCCTGGTGTTTATAACTATTCACCTGTCCATTTGGATTCTGCTGCATCATCCATCCTTTCATAAAGTTAGACTGGGGAAAAACATAAAGCAGCTTATGTGTGACCACACCAATGAAATACTGTACACTACACCCATTGCTTCTCTGCTACCTCAACAACATGCAGATGTTTAGTAAAATAACTCAAGTTCTTTTTTAAGATCGACAGTAAACAAAGTGAATAACTGCATGTGTCATAATTAGACTCACAGTAGCGGTATTGCTCCTCTCGAGGCATTTTAGCCAGTGGTATCGAGGGAGAGCTGACCGTTTTAATTCCTACAAAAGAAAACATAACTGTAGCTGTGTTTTCTTTGCTTGCATTGTCAATCATTTGCTCATCATGAAGTTAAAAGAGGGGAAAAACTGTAAAAAGGTGGAGCTGAAAATGCAAACTTCATCTCCCTATAGTCTTTGTTCTAGAACTGAAAAATTGTTCTCTATTTCCTTCAGACCAAACCAACTCTTCAAGGCCAGTATACACAATATCTTTATATACAGCACCATATGTCATCTTTAACTAGGCTCACTGTACTTACTTTAGTGTTGTTTGGGGTCATGGTTACCTTATTTACATAGAAGAATCAGTAATGTACAAGACCCAAGATGGATCCTTGTTGCACACCTTCATTAACCTGCAGGAATCAAACTGGACGACACTCAAAGCCTCAAGTTCTGCCACATTTATTTGGTGTTTCTTATTGTCAAGGACAGTAATTCAGAAATAAAAAGGTAGATTTTTACATGGCTAGACAGTTGTCCTCTCACAATGATTATTTACTGTCAATATAAATACTTTTGGTTATGTATATTGGTGCTGATGAACACTGGTGCAAATAGACAAAACCGTAAAGATTCTATTTTCATTACCACCAAAATCCTTCTCATGATTTGTAGCACATTACGTAGTAAATACTGTATATGTTAAACTGAAAACCAAAATAATGGAGGAGTACCTGTTTCTTTACTTTGTTGCAGTGATGATGACACGCAGTAGAAATTACAGAGGAGGAAGACTCCGGAGGCGGACTAGCAGTACTTGTTTTCATCTCCTCAGCGTTATCACCATGACACTGGTCCTTGTTATCCCTTTCAGTAACAAAAAACATATATGTTCCATAGATTAGATATATAAAACAATAATCACTTCAAGATATGATCATCAGTCTTTTGAATAATTTCAGAACGATGGCCTCAGAAAAGTGCAAAGGCTTTAAAAACAGCAGCCAACCTGAGGGACTCCAGAGATGAGGATAACTTGACAGAATCCTTGCTTTTGTTTATTGTGGATTGTCCCTTATTTTCTTGTGATCTTGCTTCTGCATGACCCAAATCAGAAACATAACAGTGATGCATACAACAATTTAAATGCTCAGTACATAAACATCTTTGGCTTATTTATTTTATTTTAACATCAATATATACATATTATTTTGACCTATAGAATAGAATAGAATTGAATTGAATCGAATCGAATTGAATAGAATAGAATGCATTTTATTGTCATTATTCAGAATGTACCATGAGATTAAAGAGTTTCTCCTTTTTATTGCAAACAGTGTAAACAGGTGACTACACATAAAATATAAAATTAAGTGCAAAATATGTTCAAAATAAAGTCCTACGAGACAGAGCAGTTAGTTATATACAAAATGAGATAAAGGAAAATGTTGAAAATGTAATTTAAAAAAATTAAGAATGTATTGCACAGGATAGTTATATAATTACAGAATAATTATAGAATGATTACATTGCATGCGTGAATGAATGTTGAGGTAACATATTGAGGGAATATAACTTATATTTTAGACATACTACATATACTGTAAATGGGCATGAGAAGTTCATAGATACCTGACAAACAAGGACAAGAATGCTCAATAAAACATGAATGAATTACCATCTCTTTGGTCGAGTCTGTTGAGAGAGCGGCTGCCTCTCATGAACGGTGCAGCTGTGAAAGAGGAGGGATGGAGGGATGAAAAGCTCCGGCTGCTGCTGAGGCGGATAGCTGGTCTGGAGGAGCGAGATGCTGGTCTGGTGCTCTGGTGACCAGTGCTGTTTTGCTGACTGGTGCTGCTTCTTTTCAAAGTGCCACCAACTTTACTACCAGCTGTGGAGTCGCCACCTCTGCTGCTGACACTGTTGCTTCGTCCTGAACCAGCGCTGCTCTTAGTTGCACCGTGTCCAGTCTGTTGGCCACCACCAGACACAGGCGCTGATAATGTGGCTGCTTCCTTTAACAGATATAGAAAAAGAATGAGTAGAAATGTGACTCTATGAGAAAAGAAAATTTCATATAAACTGTGAAATGATAGGTCAGATGGTCAGTTCTGAGAGTGACAGTACATGTGTCAAAAATCACCCACCCCAACTTGGACTCTGTGACACATAAAATCCAATCACGAGTGGAGAGAAATCTTTAATCCTCAACACGATCTCTTAATTTACTTAAGTGCCATCTGACCAATACTGTGATCCCGGTCACAGACACATACACACACAGTAGCTGAAGTGTAATCACACTTGAGCAACGGAGAGCCGTCTGACAAAGGCGGTCTATTCCGGTTTCTGGAGATGCAACCTCACCAACTGCAGAGGTAATCAATCTGTGGCTGGACCACAGGACAGAGAAATCAATTAGCAGAGTCCTGACTTAGCGACTTGTGCAGGTTTTAACTGCACTGACTCGATCTTGAGCCATTTATGACTACATAAATCAAACGACTGCAAATGCGTACATGTTAAGATAAAATAATTCACCCCAATGAGGATGCTGTTGTATATGCAGATGAACAATATGGAACATAGTCAAATTATATTTTGTATAGACATACAAAGAGTCAGCTACATTGCAAACTGAAAGGATGCAAGAAAAAATGGAAGTTGTTAATTTAAAACCATAAAAGCAAGGGTATTTCTCTCCCAGCTTTAAACATAGAGTGAATCTGTTTTATGGAAAGAACAGTCCATAAAACAGAAGTTGAACACCTGAGGGTAAATTTTTAAGTACCATCTTGAACTTCAACAAGATCCAATGATCTGAATCAGCATAAAAAGCATAAAACCATTTCTGAGCTGCACCATACAGACCATTCTAACCCCCCCCACACACCCAAAGTCTTACTGGCAACATTTATTAGACCATCAAAAGTTATAAAAAAAAAAAAAAGATTATGCAATCAAGTACAACTCCTGTGTGTATCATGTGACTAAAACAGACAGAAAAGAAAACACTGAATGCCTAAAAGCATTGTTTTTGGCAGTACTATGCCATGTGATTTTGGT
>JAPTGZ010000027.1:13322850-13364182 GCA_029814645.1 Fowleria isostigma | reverse complement strand
AGTCACATGATACACACAGGAGTTAGTACTTGATTACATAACCATTGTTTTTAATGACTTTTGATGGTCTAATAATTGTTTTCCGCGACTGTATGCTTGTGTCTGCCCTTAGGATCTCACGACCGCGCGGTTCTTCTGTATGAATATGTTGGGAAAAAAACGGTGGACTTGCAACATACTGAGGTCCCAGATGCGTACAGAGGGAGAGGAATTGCCAAGCATCTGGCCAAGGTACAACTCTCTAAGATATACTGGATTTTTTTAAAAATTAAAACTAGTATATTTTCTTCACTAAAGGACCAATTTATTTCATAATTGTATTTGACGCGTAAAACTGCCGTCTTGTTTACTTTGCTGATTCATAAGTAATCAACAATGAAAGTCAGTGCCCTATATGTTAATGTTATGTGTTGTCTGATTAATATGATAAATGTGATTTTGTGTTGCGGGGATGTTAGGCTGCCATGGATTTCGTGGTGGAAGAGGACCTAAAAGCCCACTTGACCTGCTGGTACATTCAGAAATACGTGAAAGAGAATCCTCAGCCTCAGTACTTTGAACATATTTACCAATGATACTGCACTGGAAGAGGGGGGATGTGCAAACAGAGACTCCCAGGAGAGAAACTTTGCAGCATGCTTTGGAGTTCGAGGTTGATACACAACAAAGGACCTTCCAGGCATTGTTAAAAATGACACTGAATGAATCCAGAGGGGACCGATCCCACGGAAAGGTTTCCGTGATGTGAGTGCTGGGTCGACTGGCCGGTTATGTCCAAAACACAGGAGATACAGTCACTGAAAACAGGAAGTTAATCAGCTGGTCGCGACTTGTAAAAACATAAGCAAATAAAACCAACCAAAACTGAAGCCTGGTACCTCAGACAGACGCAAACCTTCAGGATGGATCATCACTGCTGACTGGAAACAAGAGTTTGGAACGTACCACGAGCAGAAGAAAGCTTTTGTTGACCAGGTGTTTTATCTCTGTGATGGCTTGGATGGAAACACTTCCTTTTAAAGAAACTCAAAAGGCACTTATATTTCACTTGATAATCACTTGCTTTTTTAAAAGTTAGTTTTCCTCTCCTCTCTTAGAAATTGTGTGCTAGTTTAATATGGTATAAAAGATAAACACATCTATAAAACATTGAATTAATTAGTAAAGATGAAATAACCATGATAGAGATGTATAGGGATACATTTGGTGGACAACAGGTAATGTATACGTACATGATGATTTTGAATTTAATTTCCTAACCTCTTTATTCTAGAATAGATTTGGTTTCATTATCAGTTACATTTTTCCCAGAAACTGGAATGGACTGCCCATTATTGTAGACTCAGACAGATCCATACTCAGAACCAAAGAATTACAACTGGAGACATCCAACTAAAACGTAGTCTTATCCCAGCTACAAGACGACACGTGCGTTCTCCATTTTGTTTGAATATGTGAAATATTGGTTCTGGAGTCTGTAATGGTGTGGTAGCTCTAATGATTTGGAAGTCTCTGCTCAAACCAGCATTTGAAAAACAGTACTGTTATATTCAGGGCATTTTATTCTATGGTGTCTGCTGTCCTTTGGTCTGTTCATTAGGAAAATAAGCCTGAATGGCTAAAGGGTGCACTCTTTCTTTTACTGAATATGTTGGGTTTTTTTATACCTCTTCCAATAAAGCTTCTTTAGTCAAATCTTGTCTAAATAATAAGGCAATTAAATGGCAAAAAAAAAAAAAAAAGCTGAACAGTGTTTTACTGTTTTTCCCTATTTGGCTCTTAATGAGATTCTGCTGTTGACAATCTTTATGTGTTTGAGGAGTAAAATACCTCAGGTTACTCGACATACTCTGGCAGGAAAAGACATCAGGAAAAACAGACTGTTTTAAGTATCCAAAATAATTGAAACATTTTTGCTCCATTTGTTCTTTCTTGAGTGGGCATACACTTTTTTTTTTAATGATTTAAGAGATACTTTCTTCCTGTGAAATGCCTGATTTAATACCTTTGATCAGGTCTATCAATGCAACTGTACTGGTTCTTGTTACATTGTTTTGTGCTTGAGATTTAATTTTTCATTCTTGTCTATAAATAAACAATTCACCTACTCATATCAGTGTCATAGTACTTAAAGTAAAAAAAAAAAAAGATGCCTTTTCAGTTTACAGCATTTATACTTAAGATGGGCTATTTATTACTATGCACAGACAGAACAATAATTGATACATTTTGCTGGTTTTTTTTTTCCATTCAAACACTTTTTTGTGTTGGAATGCAAAAAAATATTTGAGACCCCAAAAAAGTTGCATTCAAACACTTTTTTCTTTTATTGAAAAGTTATTTTTATTGAAAATATTTTTTTTTTATTGAGGTGAAGTTTTTTTGGTATTGAATAATAAAGGCACATATACAAAAAAAGATGGCTTAAAAAAAATTTTTTTTCAATCAAAAAAATAGCTCACTTTAATAAAAAAACAACTTTTCAACCAAAGAAAAAGGAGTTTAAATGTCTTTTTTGTGTTTTTTTTTTGTTTGTTTGTTTTTTTTGCATTCAAACACTTTACTTTGAAAAAGTTTTTTCGTTAGTTTTTTTTTAATTTGTTTAAAATATTTTTTGGGTTATAGCAACTTAAATCTACTTATGGACACCTAATGTGTAAATTGTTTTAGTTTGGTGCCACCTGGTGGTCAAACCAAGAGCGACAACAGATTGAAAGCCCAATAAGATGTCATTTCCAGTTTATCTCCTCTAATATTTCAACTTTCATTCACTTTGAGCAGTAATTAAGCTGTATTCACTTACAGTATCGCAGAGGATCCATGAATCTGTGCACGTGCTGTATGTTTAAAAAAAAAAAAAATCCTTAGTGACGAGTTTTGAATTGCTACTTAATAATTCTACCAAACAGCCTGGATTCATCCACCATACTGACACTGAAACTTGAGCAGAATGAAAACAATAAATATGTCATTTATGCATCAGAGACAGGAATTTGTGAGATCAATATTGCTGCAACCCTATCTGCATCTTAGTGATCAATCAAAAGATTCTTAAAACTGATTACAGAATTTATTTGACAAAACAATCCCTGATTATACTTGACATAAAATAAACGTATGTAGCTACTGGGGATCTGCGGCAGGTCGAGCAAGTGGATTTATAATTTTATTTTTTAAAGTTTTAGAGATATCTTCAATTATTTGTAATTGATTTTAGATTCTACTGATTACGCATGCGTTATTTACATCATCTGTTTCACGCATACATCTCAACATATTACAATAGTCGTGATCGGCATAGCTTTAGGTTTCAGCTGATCTCACATTCCTGAACGCAGCCATTATAGTCATTACATCCAACGCGCGTCAGGTTACAGCACGCGGACAGGCAGCTCCTAGCGCACGGGGACAGAAACAGAGCACGCGAAGGCACAACATGGGTAAGTACCCCGCAGCCTTCATAATACGGGTCATTTTACAAAACCACATAACGGGACACAAAATGATGGATTGTCACATAGTTTTCAGCAGACATTATGCTATAAAAAGGTAGTTATGCATTCTGTTTGCATGAGTAATTATTAAAATGCTGAGGTGTCTGTAATTATTACGTACTCCAAGTCTGCTACATGTGTGTCATTAATTGTTATAAAATAAATATACTCCCGTATTGGGTTCATTTAGATTACGGTCTGACCTCTCAAACTTCTATGTGCTATAATAAAAAATACGTAAAGGTACACATCCTGTCCACGGTGTATCATGGGATTTGTAGTGCGTGTATATATTCAGGAAGGTTGTCGGCTGCTATAATAAACTACTTTACCCAGAAGGCTGAATACTGATATACGTCAGCTGCAATCACGGTTGTATCTCCAACATGGCGTCGCTGGGAAGGAGGCGCGGTGTCCCAGTAAGCAGGGAGAGGTCAGTTACTTCACATCTTGTCCATTAAATGAAAATGTTTTAATTCGATTAAGCGTTTTGTCGATGTCACCACTCTCCAGCTTGCGTGCATTCATATCGTTTGGAATTTGAAGTTGATTGTCAACGCGACAAGTCGAAATTTTGTGCAATGGTTAGCTAACGCTAGCTGGCTACCGCGTACAGCTAGCTAACGTTAGCAGGGAAATACACTAGCAGCTCATGTGATGTTTTGGTTATTTCACATCAAGTGAAAAACAGCGGAAAAAGTTTTGTTCAATAGTTTGCCGTTGTGATATACCAAGGTCCCCCAGCCGCACTTCACTGACTTAGCTGAAAGTGTTCAAGGGCTGAGTTTGTCGACCTAATCTAAAAGTAAAATGGTCTTCAACTTAGCTGGCCATTCCACCAACTTTTTACCATGCAAGCGAGTTAGTCAGGTACACTATGTCCTTTAGTCGAGCTTCTAGTTCATTTGTAAGTATTCAGTACACGTTCAAGCGTTTTGTTTCCTTGTCCTGTATTCATTAATCTTTTGAACCGAATTAACTTAGCGTCTCTCTAGGTTTGTCAGTTTGTCAACATACTCTAAAGGGCCTTCGTGATGTTACGGATTCAAGTGGCATTGTAAATGTTTATCATACTCAAATATATTTACAGCTTATTAGTAAAGTAGCTACCGGTAATTATGACGGACTTGCTTTATATAAGTGTAAATTAGTTGTGTAAACTCTGTCAAAGGGTATCAATTTTTAACATATTAATGTAGCTGGAAAAATAAACCATTGTTCAAGACTGATTTTATTAGTGTTGCTTTTATATCTTAAATCATGTTTCACATTGTGATGACTTTCATTTTAATGTCGGCATTTAATTGTAAGGAACTGACAAAAGTGATGACAGACTCTAAACTGGTTATGAAGCTTCGGTATACAGAGATGTTCACAGCACATTCCATAAAACACACCTAAGTATAATTTGACAAAGACAAGACATTGTCGAATGAAGCCTGGATAAATACAGATTAAGTGAGCCTTGAAGTGCTTATAAAATGTGCTAATAATTACTCACAGTTGCTCGTACTTTTTACTAATAGGTGTTGACTCTTGGACAAATGCAACTGCTCTGTAAACCCTGATGAAATTAAATTAGAAACCGTGAAGGTAAAAGACATTTTATCTTGCCTCCTCATGGTAAGAACTCTTTTATGCTCACAAAGAAGGGCATGTTCATGCAGAAATGGAGGAACATCAGCCATATGCATATATGTCTTACTACTCCTGCTTTCTCTCACCATGTTCTGGCACTCTTTCATATTTCTTCACAGGGGAGTGATGGCGGCGACAGACTGCTACATTGTGCATGAGATCTACAACGGGGAGAATGCGCAGGACCAGTTTGAGTACGAGCTGGAACAGGCACTGGAGGCCCAGTATAAATACATTGTTATTGAGCCCACGCGCATTGGAGATGAGACAGCCCGCTGGATTACTGTGGGCAACTGCCTGCACAAGACGGCTGTGTTGTCAGGTGCTGCTTGCCTCTTGACACCACTTTCATTGCCCCCTGAATATTCACGCTATGTGGCGTTGCCCGCGGGCGCCCTCAGTGTGGCCTGTGCCGCCCTTTATGGGATTTCATGGCAGTTTGACCCCTGCTGCAAGTACCAGGTGGAATATGACAGCCAAAAACTTTCGCGGCTGCCCCTGCATACACTCACCTCCTCCACGCCTGTGGTATTGGTACGCAGGGATGATGTCCACAGAAAGAGACTTCATAACACGATAGCACTGGCTGCCCTGGCATATTGCGCCAAGAAGATCTACGAACTCTATGCGGTATGAGTGCATTCTGAAGAGGGGTTAAAGAACCAACAGAAAAAAGGAAAAACACGTTAAAAAGAAAAAAAAAGAGAACCTATCAAACCCCAATAAGAAAAGTGGAAGTCATGATCAGACCCAGCAGCTAGCTCCAAATGTGGGCGCTTCCATTTTGAACTTTGATCAGAGGGATATAGTTAAAACTAGAAGGAATTGTTTTTTCCCTTACGTTTCCTTTACTTCTATGTGACGACAACAGCACACTTATCTCTGTAGTACCATTGCGCCTACTCCCTTGCACCCTCCACCCGCATCCTTGACACACAGCAAGCTAGTCCACAAGGGTATGAGCAGTTCTTCGAGACTGAGTTGCCTTGCGGTTGAAATGGACAGACCTGTTTCCAGTACCAAGCTCTACTTTACCTTTTACCCTTGTAGTTTTACTGTACCCCTTTCTTGCTGATCAGTACATCACACTTTCATTAAACATTAGGATATTTCAAGCTCACCTTCTGTATTTTATTTTACTTTTTTTCATTAAATGGATTCTACATGGTGTCCAAAAAAGTGCAAATAACTGCAGCTTTTTTGAGAATGTGTCTTGTTCATGTAGATTTTCATGTTCAAAAGAGTGCAAGTAAGATTTGTGTGGCAATTACATGATTTTTGTCCTCTTTTGAAACACTAAATAGACTTAACTTTTGGAAAGTCACAGTCCGCACTTGTTATGGGTAAATTGTTCCTAATAATGTATATTACATTAACATGAAGCCAAACCCTTATAATGGAAAATTAAATATACACTATTTTACACAAAGGTTAATTACAGACAAATTCTAATTTACGTGACATTTTTGTAATTGTTCATCCAGTTATGCTTATTAGCTGGTGAGACCAGATATTTTTAAGTTACATGTTCCAAGAAGAGGTAATGAGTAACTAGAATTCCAATATGGGTGAGCAACGGGCACTGGGTAAAAGTAAATTTTATTTAAATGTCTGTTATGAGCAGATTGACTCTGCAATCATTCATTTTTTTGACAGCAGGAAAGACATGATTTTTACCCATTTCCTCAGAGAATTTCATGTAACTCCCCAGAAAGGTCCATAAAGCAATGTGACAAATAAATTTCATCTGTAAACTTACAGGTTTGACAATTTTGGTGGTGTTTTAGGAAATGATATATTCACACATGCAACCAGTTGATTACAATGATAGAAGACTGCTTCCACATTAAAAATATTGTGTTGGTAATTTGACCCAGCCAAAGAATTTAAATATGACAGGTTGGTACATTTTGGTTGCTTTCATCAGTTTCATACTCTTGTTAATCGTAGAAAGGACATTTTAAAATTAAATGTATGCTTTTGTAAATGGTACACACAGATGTAAACCTTGAAGTTATTTGACTTTAGATTTAGTTTTCAAACTGCTTATTATCCTTCTAAACCAGTGGTTCTCAAATCCAGTCCTCGTGGCCCGGTGTCCTGTATGTTTTAGATATTTCTCTCGTCCACACACCTGGAAGCCATTACGTCATCAGGCTTCTGAAGAGCTTGGTGATGAGCTGATCATTAATTGAAGCAGTTGTGTTTGAGGGAAATATCTAAAACATGCAGGACACCAGGCCACGAGGACTGGATTTGAGAACCACTGTTCTAAACCAAGGTTCTGTAAGATCTGCCATGGTCCATATTGGACATGGAAAAACCACTGGCAAATTTTTTATAATTTGATTTGGATCATGAATTGTTTCAGTAAGGGTCAGAATTCACATATGGAGACGGAACACTGAAGCAGACGATTGACTGTTCAGGAGGAAGGCCTCATCAGTTTGCTGATTTGAGACCAGAGCAGACTAATTATCTGTCAGCTGAGCTGTGCTGATACTATTGCTGATCTGCAGGAGTTTGGCAGCCTCATGTGCTGGCTGATTATCAAACATTTCAGAGTACACTGCAGGCACTGGGGGGGTCCCAGTTGTCATAAAGACATTTATTAGGTTGCCTGTGTGGGAAAAAGCTTGCACTTCTTCTGTTCCCTTAAGTTTCTTATATTTACCTTTCTTTCTGTGTGGGTAAAAGGTTAAACTTCTCTTCACATTCTAAACACATTAGATTGTAAAATAAGAGAGGTCTATGTGTGTGACACTTTATTTGCATTTGCTGAGAAAAATTGTGTCAGCGCTACTTGCTTTTTCTGTCTCATAATGTTAATGAAACTATTTATTGACCAATTCAGTCATTTTAAAAATTTAAAATATAAAAGAATGCGTAAAGTGTATGCTATTATGTACAGATTACACCTTGGGATAAATTACAGACGACCTGGCATCAAAGATGTAGCCACGGAAGTCCGTTTTTGCTCACAGCCTTGCGAAGACTACAACTCCCATAAGTCTTAGCGGAAAAATACATCCGGTAGACCTTCATTAAAACATTCCGGGTGTGAGGTCCCCACGATCCTCGGAACTGGCTGTTTCATCGACCTGTGCCGCTGTGTTTCACAGCAGGACAGTGACTCAGGTGAGCTCTGGATTGAAAGTATTTTTAAAGCTATTGTTACCAGGTAGAGCAGTGGTTTTTTTTGTTTTTTTTTTTTACAACAGAGGCTAGCAAATGTTAGCATTAGCCTTGGGTTTGCATGCTGTGTTTACATGGCTAATGTTTGACATCTGTCATATTTGGGTTATGTTCATTTTTGCTCTCGTTAAAAGTGCAAGTACACATCCCCACCATAAATGTAGCGCCATAAATGTGCTAATTACGTAATTTTAGAGCAGCTATCATCAGGGCATACATTTATTTTCATTCATTAAGTCATACTGACGGCTAAACTCATTTTCTCAGATAAACCTGGAGTGCTGTGGTATAAAATGTAGTATTTTATAAGTGAAAGTTTAAACCATGAGCCCAGAGTGATGAATACACGGTACATAGTCCCATTTTATATCATTTTCAGGGTGTTAAACTGATGTGATCCTACATCCTAGATCCTATGTTCATCTTCCAGTAGTGCGTATCACACTGTTGCCATGCCTTTCTGTTTGTGTTGTGCTTTGGAAACAGGACAAGTGGAAGAGGCTTATCTAGATGACAGGGGCGTTTAAACATCCACAATCCCTTTGGCATGTCAGCATAAAAGCTTTCAGGACAAGTATGTCAAGGTCAGAATGTGGCTGCTTGAAAGCCACAATTTGATTGATTAATTTAGGCAGCCCAACCCTTATAGACTAACAAGACACCAAAAGTATATTTGCAGTTACAAGATTACAGGTTATTACACAACTTGGTGTAAAACAACATATTTTGAAATTACCTCCCATTCTTTGAAAATAATCCTGCTCTGCAAAAGGTTCCTGCTCTTAAACTTGAATAAAGTTGTTGTTGTGTTTTGTTTTGGTTTTTTTTGCCATCAGTCCAATCCATAAACGGCATTTGACCAAAAATTGCTTCTCTGTTGTCCGTTTAGGCAGTATAGTTAAAAATAATAATAATAATTCTGTGGTTTATGAACTTCATATTGGTGTGCTCCAAATTTTCTGAAGACCACAAACGATGTTAGTGGTTTTACATCATTTTCATTGATCCAGTACGGCATGTTACACGTAGAGTATTGTTGGGTATCATTTGTTTAAACTTATGTAGGTGGAGTTTGAATATGGAAAAGTACAATGTGGATGAGCTGAGTGGGTAAAGGTAATTCCTGATCTCATGTCTGTAGGTAGACTGTGGGGAGGATTGAGAGGAATCGTCTGTCATGGATAGAGTCATAGGAGGAGGAGGAGGAGGAATGCTGCAGCTGGTTTTAGCCAGTATGGGGGTCCTGCTGCTGTACCGGATACTGATCCGCCTCAGATCAGGAGCTGCCATTCAGGACGCTGTGGTGGTCATCACTGGGGCCAGCTCAGGACTGGGGAAAGGTCTGCCTCATATTTACTTTTTTATATATACATCCAGATATTCTTTACAAACAACAATGTACATATTTTTGTCAGAGCACAGACAGATAACACCAGTATTGAGTTGCAAGTGGTGACATGTCATGCTTTGATGTTCACCATGAACAAAAGGTGTGTTTTTACTGTGATACAGAGTGTGCGCGGGTCTTCCATGCTGCTGGGGCACGGCTTGTTCTATGTGGACGAGATGCAGCCCGTCTGCAACAGGTGGTCCAGGAACTCACAGAAAATTCAACTCAAACACAGGTTTGTTTTATTTTCTCTTGAGTTTGTCCCACCAGTGTCAATGTTATTTTCAGGCATTGGAGTAAATTACATTTTCCTAAATTCTAGGAGTCATGAAATTTTGCCACTAGGGTTGTAAAATGGGCATTAAATTCTGGTCTAAGTAGTCTTCAAAAGGTCTTAAAACATCTTAAATTTACCTTGTAGAAACCTGTAGGAACCCCTGCATATAATTCTCATTAAGATATGAAAATGACATTTCTCAGAGACACAGAATATGTCCAAACAGACTTTAATTTTTAATTTTGTAATTTTTATTATTTATTTTATTTTGAGCTTGTGCACTCCATGTCTTATACTTATTATATGCATTTCATTATACGTACACAGATGTACATAAAGAATTTGCGGTAGACACTATATACATAGAGAACTTAACACAAGAAATATACATAGAGAAATATACATAGACACATTATTTGTAAACCTTTTGTGTACAAAATATACATAATACATGAATATATACAGCAATTCATTATTAAGATACAACTCTACCAAAAGGGAGTGAGAAGAAGTAAAACTTATTTACTCCCACCCCCAGTTTTACTGCTTAAACTTATATGGTTGCAGTTATATCAGAGAAATTAGCTGTATATATGCATTAGTACAACAAGACTAACTTTAACACTACATACAAAACACAAATGTACCCAATCAAGAGAAATTATCACTAATTCAACACAACAGATTATAACCACCGAAATGAGTAATTATATAAAAACTGAAAAGAAATGTAAATATATCTAATAAACTGTGTCACTTTGTTTGAGGTCTGTGTTTGGTTCAGTAATAAACACTCACAAGATCCTGCCACACAAATCTAGTTTTAAAGAGGCAAAAGCCAGCTGGAAAATGAAGTGAATGATAATTAATGATAATCAATTCCACCTGTTCCAACCTGATAATTTATACTGAAATTAGGAACCAGTTATTGCTAACTTTGCAACCGGTGGTGAGAAATGACCCAGAATGGTGGGAATCAAGGTGCTGGAGTGAATAAATACATCCTCCTAAATTGTAGGAGTGACAAATGTTTCCAGTATAGCTGTGAAACAGGCAAAAGTCTTAAAGTTGTAGAACCTTATGTGAACCCTGGTGTTTCATTCAACCTGCAGACTTACACGCCCAGCATTGTGGTCTTCGATCTGGCCGACACAGAGACCGTGGACCGGGCTGCGGAGGAGATCCTTCAGTGTTACGGACAAGTGGATGTCCTCATCAATAATGCTGGAATCAGTTACCGTGGCAACATCCTGGATACTCATCTTTCGGTTCAGCGGAATGTAATGGAGACAAATTATTTTGGGCCTATTGCACTTACGCAAGGTTAGAGCGGAGTGCCGCCTGGAATGTGGATCTTAAAATGGCTCTTGGGTTAAATTTAGAAATATGTGAGGTTATTTAAAGGACGGCACTCATTTCTGTCTCTTTTTCTTTCATTCAACAGCTCTTCTTCCTTCAATGGTTCGCCGGCGCAGTGGCCATATCGTAGTCATTAGCAGCGTCCAGGGCAAGATAGCCATTCCCCACAGATCAGCGTGTAAGTTGTTTTTACCCACTTAAAATAAAATACCCATGTTTTTCAATCCTTCAAATCAACTAGAATTGAATCAGGAGTCTTTTATGGCCTCTATGTTTAGACGCAGCTTCAAAACACGCCACCCAGGGCTACTTTGACTGTCTACGGGCAGAGATCGAACGCTACGGGATCCCAGTGACGGTGATCAGTCCAGGGTACATTCGAACAAACTTGTCAGTCAATGCCGTCACAGAAGACGGATCCAAATATGGAGGTGAGAAACCGAAAAGAAGCTATTAGTCCAAATAAATTCATTGTGCATTCTACACAACTTGACTGAAAACATTCCACTTAAAATATTTTAGCTTTGATTACAGGACACACCATTCACTATGGCACAATAAATGTCACAATATTTATTTCTGTCCAAAGCTTCAGTAACTTTTGGCCAAGATCTTATATTGATGCTGATCACTGTTTAAAGTCTTAACTGCACTGAGCAAAAATCTAAATGCACCATGTGACACTTTAACTGTTAATAGCTTTAGGTGTTGCAAAATCAGTGTTGGGGTGTAACGGAATACATGTAACGGGATTACGTATTCAGAATACAAAATATGAGTAACTGTATTCCATCACAGTTACAATTTTAATACATAGTAATCAGAATAGTCTTTTTTTTTTTTTTAAATCAATGGATTATTTTCTGTTATTTTCTATAATTTCACAAATCCAGCCTCTCATGCATTTCCCATGCCCATCCCATCCCTTGATACAAGATGCAAATATTCTGATGATTAGTGTTGAGTGCAGATTTTAGCAATGAGTCAGTCCATCAAGTGCAGGTCAAGATAATGGAGGCGGAGTCAGAGCTGACAGATCAGAGCCAGGGCAAGAAGAATGCATACCTTTAGAAATACAAGCAGTACTTTATGTTAAAGAGAGATAAGGAAAGAGAATGCAATATTACCATGTAGTACAAGAAAAATACAGATGTGAATATTTTAATATTGGGACTTTTTTTCTTGTCTCTCTTTCTATAACCAGACAAATCACCAATACGTTCCATTGGGTTGAATTAGTACATCACATGTTCATATGTGTTTATGAGGCTTAGACCTAATACATTCATCCAGCTGTAAAACAGAAGCACAACAATCATTCTGTTTACGATGTAGTGAACATGGTGTGATTTGCTACATTAACATGGTATTAAAATTCAAGAAAATGTGAAGGTAATCCAAGTATTTGGATTATGATACTCAGATTGAGTAATGGATTACTGTACAGATTACCTTTTTGAGCATGTATTCTGTAATCTATAATACATTTCAAAAGTATAAAGAATACATTTCAAAAGTAACCCTCCCAGCACTGCTCACAAAAGATTAAATCACACAATTTATTTTGTTGATCATTGTGGCGTCTGGCATTCGGGGACATCCATGTGGACACGGTGGAAGAAATCACAAGTTGATATCTTATGTGTCCACCCTTGGCTTCCCTTAGAGTGACACATCATCTTCTCATCAAATTGACAATATTGTTTCGACCCTGGAATGTTACTCCACTCCTCTCTGAGGGCTACTTGTACCTATGGGATGTTATTCAGAGCCATTCCCATATGATTTGAAACATCTGAGGAAAAGTGACGTTTTGTGGTGTCCTTTTATTGTCCCCAGTATAAAGAGTGTCTGAGTAACTGTCAACGCTGTTTGAGCAGCATCTGGATGAGATGCCACAGCTGTGTTGTGGATGGAATCACTGTTTACAAATCAAGAGAATTAGCCATGTCTTACAATTATCAGTCATCAGGAGCTCATTTTGGGCCACGCGTCTCGTATTACTCAAACATTGTGTTTAGGTTTTTGTTCAGCGTACATGCTAAACTTTCTTGATGGGGTTCAGCTCTGGACTCTGGTGGCCAATCCATGTGTCAAAAATGATGTTCTCATGCTCCCCGAACCACTGTTTAACAATCTGAGCCTGATGAATCCTGGTGTTGTCATGTTGGAATATGTCTGTGTCATCAGGGAACAAAGACTCCACTGATGTTCAGATTTGATCATTCAGTTTATTCAGGTTCAGCTGACCTCAGAGTTTGGACACATGACATTGTAGAACCTAGAGCTGACCAACTGAAGGACCCCAGATCATAACACTGCCCACACAGGCTTGTGCTGTAGACGCTAGGCATGATGGGTAATCACTTGATCCTCCTCCTCATCCTGATGTCATCCTATTTTTGTCAGTGTTCCACAGTCCAATGTTAAACCTCTCCAAATCAAACCTTTTTCCAGATTAGCCTCACTGATGTGTTTTGTGAGTGTTTTTCTTAGATCACAGCTGTGTAACTTCAATCCTTTGGAGTTCACTTTACATTATGCTTGTAGAAATGCTCTTACTTTTGCTATTATACTCTATCATTCTTCACTCCATTTTACTGATCTTACAATCGTATAAGGTTTTTTAAACCATATTTCTTATTTATTGATGATGGTTCACCACTATGTTTTTAGGTTTTGATAATGCATAGGACAGTTTGTAAATTTAGTACTTTTAATTAGTAATCTCCTTAGTTATGTTCTTTACTTAATGCAGGCCATTAACCAGACACTTTTCCACAATTACAGTGTTAGTCTTCTGACATGGTTGTTTAAGGAATGAGAAGCTACTCACTAGTTTAAAAAAAACAAACCTATTTTCAGCTGAAACATGCAGTGTTAGTCAATGTTATAATTATCCAATGGAAGGATCTTACCTTGTTGCTAAAATCCAGGGATTTTTTTTTTGGTTTTTTTTGACCAGGCAATGTATTTTGTGAATATTCTTTAATAATGTATTCATAGATCTAGTTAAACTCGTCAGCACAAGCTCGGACATTATTCTGTTCAGGCTGTCCTGATAAGACCATTTTGGTTAAACTGTCAGATAATTGCAATCAGTTTGTCTTTTTCTGTTCTTCATATTCTACTACTATAGTAAATGAACAATAATTAAACCTATAAGTAGACATGAGAGAGATATTTATTTAGAAAAAATGAATTTCTGTTGGTGTTTTATGTTCAATTTAAAAAAAAAAAAAAAAAGTGCAGATTTGATAAATAATGTATTTATAAGCCTATCACTGAAATATTCAAATACATTACTTATGATGATTCATTCATTCATTCATTTTCTGAACCCGCTTTATCCTCACTAGGGTCACATGGAGCCTATCCCACGGCGGGGTACACCCTGGACATTTCATCACAGGGCAGACATAGAGACAAACAACCACTCGCACAGTCATACCTATGGACAATTTAGATTAACTAATTAACCTATCAGTGCATGTCTTTGGATGGTGGGAGGAAAGTGGAGTACCCAGAGAAAACTCACGCAGACACGGGGAAAACAGAAAGGTCCCACCAGTCATGGTGCTGGAATCGAACCCAGGACCTTCTTGCTGTGAGGCACGAGTGCTAACTAACCACTGCACCACCATAACACCCTGCTTATAATGAGTGACAATAAAATTTTAAGTGCCTTAATAATAAAGCATCCCAATGAAATAACTTTGGAGTTCCTGTAAAATCTGGAAAATTATGCAGCAATAATGATGAAACATGTTTCTGTTAGTTTCATCAAACTGTTTACACCTAGCTGAATGGAGACAGTTCACCGCTGTCACTGTAATAAGGGTATTATTGTGAATAATTGTGTCTGTTTCACTGATTTGGGTTCTTGTGTGTGAATCCCTGGTTTCAGTTTTAGATAAGACCACAGCGATGGGTTGGGACCCTGTGGATGTTGCTGAGGAGGTGTTAAAGGCTGTCCGTCACAGGAGCAAAGATGTGGTTTTGGCTGGACCCCTGCCCACTCTGGCCATCTACCTCCGCACACTGTGGCCGGCACTCTTCTTCAAACTCATGTCATCTCGCGCACGCAAGGAGCAGAAACCTAAGGATGACTGAGGGGAATGGGATTTGAAGACCAGCGGATCAGAGGGACCATCCAGAAACCTGATACTGGTCCTGCTGAAGAGGACAGATATGGGCAGGGGGAAACGGACCAGGTTTTGAATGTTTATCAGATGTGGACGACCAGATTAGTTTACTGAAAAATAGTTCTCAAACCAGTGTCCTAATTGCATCTATGGGAAGGAAACACTGTTTATTTCTGCTCAGAAAATGTCATTTCTGTGTGTCAGTGTTCAGCTGCGTTTATCCACCATAATGGAAGCTCAGCAAGATCACAATTCCCTTGGGTTTTTTTGTTTCTGATGAATTCATTAAACAAGTTGTTGAATAGTAAATAAATGGCCATTTCTTCAATGAGGCACACTTTTAGCCTTGTGAACTTGAATAAAAAAAGTTATTCAAAACTCACCTAACACAAGCTCATAAGTTTAAAATTTTTTTACTTGCTTTAAGATCTGTGGAGGACAGACATTACAAAACAAATTGTTAATCTTGTTAATCTACTCTTACCATTCATATCTGGACTTTACATGTCAGTGACATCTTGACAGTATTTTGTGAAAAAAAAAAGCAGACTAGCCTCGCTGATTAGCTTTGAATTGATGCAGAGCATTTCATACATGCAAAATAAACTAAAAAAATACCTATGAAGGTAAAACATGTTTGTAAATGATATGCTATAAATGTATTAACTGATCAAGCAATATTTAACTTGATTTTTCCTTCAAAAGTTGATGTAATTAAATATTTCCTCCATGGCCAACATGTGCTCTGATGTCCCTGCACATTGCCATAGAAACCATCCATAATACAGTGCTGTGGTGAAAATAACAGTGAAACTTATATTTTGGATAAAAAATGTTGATGGCTGTCTCACTTTAAACACAATAATATAGTTTAATTTTTTACTGATACTTAAATCATTTACATAAATAGTTTTCAAATAAATCATTTTAAAATATTTTCATTGAAGTTTAAAAGTCTGGGTGTGTGACAAGGACAACTGTAATTTTGACACTTCTAAGAATGTTAAAGTATGAAAAAAAATCATAACAGAAAGGTGGTACATTTTTAAAAGGTGGTTTTAGTGCTAGTTTGACAAAGTGGAATTTAACAAAATGTTTATTTTTAAAAATATGACTGAAGAACATAAAAGTACACCTAGTTGAAGAACCGGCCAAATATTAAATGGTTAATTTTAGACTTAATTATCCAAAATCCTGTACTGCACCTACTGTAACACTTCAATTCTCCCACACAAAGTAACAACCATGAACGCCAAAATGTTTTTTATAACTATCTTTATCCACAGAATAAAAACACCTTTTACAAACTGAACATTTTAAACAACAGGTTTTTCCTTTTAGATGTCATTTTAATATTAAGTTAAACAGAAAACACTTTTTCTGAAATGTTAACAATAAATAGTCCAAATAACAATTTACATTATGTTACAAAACGCAGTGAATACTGGAATTGCAATTGTACAAATAAACCCTTCAACAGGACAAAAAAAAAAAAAAGCGCCTGCCAAATGCAAAGACAAAACCTGCTGTTTATTTCTTATTAAGAATCATCTTCATTGTTTTCTATCTAGTGTAAGATAAAGCCTTTTCACATTTCTCAACCAAAGAATAAATATATCACAAGAGTTTTTATTTTGTCATGTTTAAAATCCTGTTTATGACATGACGGCAGCACTCTTGCACAGTTTACACTCACGGAGATGAAGTTAACGTTACAATACTGCATACTGATGTTGGCGGATTGAAATCTGAAGAACGTGTTAGGAGGGAATCCAGACTTTTACGTGGTACAAGTGTATGTGGCAAACGCTGCATCCATTGTAACAGAACGTATTCACCTCGTCCTATGGAGAAGGGGCTGAATGTGGTCTTACTAGTGATTTAAGAAAAGACAAAGGAGTGTTAATTATGGCTTTAGTGTTTGACTTTAGAACACACTTGACCAACTCTTCTGGATCTGAAATGGAGTGCAGCTGCTGATACTCAAACTGATTTATCCAAGTCACTGGTAATAAATAAAAGGTTTGTCATATTTTGGATTAAACATGTCTCTGGTAAATCCTTGTAGCTGCATGAGTTTCTGCACTAATTTTTCATTAAATCTGTAAAACCCCAGTCATATCCTAAGTATCATCAATCCAAAACTCTTTGTGTGATTATACACCTGAATCTCTTCCCTCGCGGTAAACAATTCCAAAGTTAACCACCATAGACATGTCGGCATGTTTACAGAGTAGGTCGATCACTTGGGCATTACCGGAAATTTGTTGCAGCGTTGCATAGTGGGTAACATAGCTCCATGCAGCTGCAGTAGCAGTAACAAGAAACACCGACCCAGCGTGTAGTTCTCTGTGTGGAACTACAGTTCCCACAATGCAACGCTGCAACAAATTTTCAGAAATGCCCAAATTATCTGCTGGTTATGTTTGTAAACACATGGACTTCTTTATGGTGAAGTAAACTTTGGAACTGTTCACTGTGAGGGAAGAAATTAAAGTTTGTAATCAGAGAAAGACTTACAGATTCATGATATTTAGGATACGACTGGGGTTTTACAGACTTGATGAAATATTAGTGACAAAAGTCATACAGCTTTAACTGAAAACGGCACAACTTACTTTATTTGACTTAAAAACAAACAAGTTTAAAAAAAAAAAAAAAAAGCAGGTCTGATTATTCCCACTTACTGTGACAAGTAAATGAGACCAGAATATTAAAACGCATAATTTGAAACACAGGTTATTTCTTCTCGGCCTCTTTGTGCAATGGGAATCATCTCAACGTACAATAAAACCCCTGAAAAGATAATCACTGCAGATGATCACATCTGTAGAGCCACTACAGTGTGTTAAAACTACCAAACAACAAACGCAAGCTGCCATTTTACATGTGACATCTGACTGTGACAAACAGGGGGAACGTGTTCTCTATAGAAACGGAGCCGATCAAACCTGAACCAAAGATGGTGATCTAGCACACAAGCACTCCGTTTTGGCTGTCCTAATGTGTTGTGCTCTACTTTTGCAACCAAGGCGAGAGTAACAAACTATGGCGTGTTGCATTGAACGTATCAAACCTTAAATCTCCTCAACAGCAGCTGTTTGCCACCGGCTGGGACCTGAACTGCACATTTAGGTGGATTTTTCCACATTCTGGGGGTGGGTGGAGGGCTTACAGACACACATATAGAGCAGGAAGAGACATAAAAGAGAAAATATTCTGTTCAGATATGGCATAGTATTCTCCTGTACATGAGGTTGTTTTTTGTAAACACTATTTTTTTAAGTGTTTGTATTTAAAGGGCATTTCACCTTAAAGAACAGTTCAGTGAAACCAACACGTTAGAACAATGGTCAATGTTCACTGCTATTATTGCACTTTTACAAACGGGGGCAGGGATGGCTTTAGGGGGTTGGTCTTTTCTCCACACCAGCCTTTTTCTCCCAAAGAGCCAAGGCGTTGTGGGGACAGTTTAGGCGACGAGGGAGAGGCCTTTCCTTGTTTTCCTCCAGATGGCCGAGGGTTGGTGGAGCAGGTTGCTTGCTTCTTCCTCAGGGAGGTGGGATAGAGGGCTCGGCCACCGCCAGCTCCTGAGCCAGGTCATTGAAGCGAGCGATGTAGTCCACGCTGCTCTCACTCATCATACAAGCAAGCTGAGAGTCCATCTGCAACCAAACACACGCACGTTTAATGACAACAGCCTGAGCAGAGAGACACGGCACAGCAGAAAATTCTATTTAAAAGAGGAAGCTACTATATTTAGTTCATTTTTAAAGTTGCAGATCACGTTCGTCACCAATTTTTCATCAAAACTGTAAAGCCTGAGTCATAGCCCAAGTATCACGAATCCATAAGTCTTCCTGTGATTATGCACTTGAATCTCTTCCCTCACGGTGAACAATTTCAAAGTATACTCCACCATAAACAAGTCCATATGTTTACATACATAGCCAGTACGTAACTCAGGCCTTTTTGGAAATTTTTCGCAGCATGGAGTGGGAAACAGAGTTCCACATCGAGAGAACTTGCTGGCTTTTGCTTGGTCGACATGCTTTTTTTGTTGCTGTTACTGCGGCTGTGTGGAGCTCCACTTCCCACAATGCATGCCATGACAAATCTCCAAAAATGCCCAGGCTGTGAGGGAAGAGATTCAGGTGTGTAATCATGGAAAGACTTATGGATTAGTGATACTTAGGATATGACTGGAGTTTAACAGATTTGATGAAAAATTGGCGACAAAACTCACACACAGCTTTAAGACTTGGCTTAAAACTTCAACATACACTAAATAAGACAATATAAGTTACTTAAGTTAGAGTTTTCATGACTTCCAATTTCCAGAGTAGACAAGCTATGCTACTAAAATCAAGCTGATGCAAATTTGTATTAAACCACTAAGGTACTAATGGGCTGCAGTTTATAATCACATCTTTTACACATTTGTGTCAGGTTGAATAAGAGCTTAAAAAAGCCCCAAATCACAAAATCACACACTTTGTCTAAATATATTTTTATCAAAGGGTTTAAAAACACAAATCACAATGTTTCAATCAGGCCTTTTAACATGGAAAACTTAATAATCTGACACTGAACTGAAAAAAATCATTGATATTAACTAACATTATGTTTATCTTTTAACATTTCTGGGCAACATACCAGCACCATTGGCTTTGATATTTACATCACGACACAAGCTAAACCAGTCCAGTTGAACCGAGAACTACCAAGAAAAATGATCATCTGGGCAAATGAGGACCTACACACACACATACACAAATCTTTTATGAGTGTACAGAAAAGCAGCTCTACTACAGCAGACTAGAGCAGCCTGCTACAATGCTCATATGCAGAATCTCCTGATTGCATTTTCATGTGTGTCAAACATCAGGCTCCTTTCACAAGTGCTATTTTTACACACCAGACCTACTTTTGTTGGACCTACTCATGTCTCTGAAGTGTGAAAAATGCTTTTACTTGTAAACAAAAGATCTATATTTACTGACCATTGCCTTAATACTGATAAAAATAAACCAACTCACTTAAGACTGTGTTTACATTATAATCAAACTAGCCAGATAAAGTTACTCCACAACTCTGAGTATCTGACATAAACATATTTCTAATGTTTCCATATAAACATAAAAACTGAGGGTTACTGTAGAAGAGAGAGCGCCTGAGAATGAAGAGACACAATTGAGAGAGGACAAAACAACAGCTCTGATTCCACTGGATAGGAAAACCGAGGCGCAGATGTGAAGAGCCGGATTAGAGCTGTAACGTGATTCATCTGGATCCTGTGTACATGAGGTGTTATAATACACCTCTGAATCCACAGGTACCGGTATGCTGACATGACCCAAAGGGCTCTTAGTGCTCACCGACTGTCTGACAGTTCCATTTTGATCGTGGCATGATCACATTATTGAAGTGTAATGTCCCCGTCATACAGTTAAACACTGACTCTGGGTGGTAGGCGATCAGTCTGTGTACTACAGCAGGTGTTTTTGTACATAAAACAAACTAAAAGAGTCTAATTAAAAAGTAAATTTGCTTGTTTCACCATCTTAAAAGAGACCAGCTTACTTCTGCTACATCAGGAAGGCCACGGGATTGAAAGGAATCATGGGAGTTGCAATCCAAGAGGCTAGGGCCGAGCAAAGCTGTGCCACTGGAGGGGCCAGAGGGGGTGAGGGTGGTCCGCCTACTCTTATCAGGGGAGACCATGCTGGCTGGAGAAAAAATAAATACAAACAGTGATGAGGACTGAAAACACAAAGAAAAAACAAATCTACACTAAAGTTAAGGATATTGGGCTTTCAGGTGAAATTTCAGGATGAACTTAAAATGCAATCTAACTTTTACAGGTGAACTAAATGTGACCTTCTCTAAACCTTTGAAAGCACATGTCCAACAGTTCAGTGTTTCAGGACATTTTGAACAATTGTCTGTTCTCTAACAAGGAGCTTAGCAAAACTCACAGCAGGTGTTTGATCCATGAATTGACCAATAAATGTCCTGGTTCAATTAGAATTGGTTTTTAAACAGTCCTTTTCATCATGCTCTTCACATTTAGACATCATCAGATTGACACATTGACATTAATGATATGGTTGATTGAGACATTGACATTTTTGGTTGTTGTTTACCCACCACCGTAGCTGGCTTTTGTTTCAATAAATTGTTTGAGATAAGGAAATCACCATTGCATGCGTCTACTTAAATGTCCTACTTTCAAATGTAGCCTGAACTATTTGCATTTTCCATAAATATCCCCCAAAAGCCAAATAACCCTAACGTTTTGTGTGTAGTATATGTTCATATTGCAGCAAGAAGTCCACAGCTGTCAGCCACACTTTAAAGTGAACAGGATAGGCAAAAAATAAGCTTTTGCTTCTGGCCCATTTCTTTTTTGTTTGTGATTGTTGTATTGAGTGGAATGATTGATGTGCAGACCAAAATAAACCATTCATTTATTCATAAGGCAGTTAATATGTGAAAACACACAAAAAAAACAAGTGTCTGGTATGTGTTGTGATACAAGTTATTCACAGCTACTATTTCCTGAGTTCTAGCCAGCATACTTCGGCTCACATCATCTTATCATTGTATGGTTTTTACTGTTTTGAACAACACAGAAATATTTTTATTACATTCCATTTGTGGCTGTCTCATTAATTTGTGAGTGTTAACTAAGCCTTACATAGGAGATGATCTGTAAAGGTGTTTGTGTAAGAGTCAGACTTACACAGGAGGCATCCCAGTGTGGAGTCGGAGGAGTCACTGGGGTACCACTGGGGGTCGTGGCTGGGTGATGGGATCCAGCCACGGGACGGGCTGACTGATGGGGAGGAGGCCAAGAGCTTAGAGCCGTCACTGTTGCTCAGTTTGGCTGGAGACAATGCAGCCTCCTCGCCTGCATTAGGCAACGCACATGGCCATTAGATTACACACACAACATTTAATAACCTGACCATTTGGAACCCGAGCCAGTTTCATGCTAGCATAGTAAATTGATTTTAACCCAATTAGTTTATAGAGTGCCTATGAAACAACACACAAAACACTTTACAATATAAGGAAGCTGTGTTTAATATTTTAATTTCATGCTTTTGCCATCTCTTGTCTTGTTGGCTTGTAAAGCATTTTGTTACAGAATTAAAGATAAGCCTTCAAAGGTTTCTGCTCAAATGTCACCAGATACATACATGGGATGCATCAGTCAGATACTGATAAAAGGATCACAATACTGACCCAAACAACTGAACAGGATATTGGTGACAACGGCTCCAATCCATAGGTCAGTCTATTCAGTAATGAGTCTATTTTACCTGGCTGCAGGTGCATGATTTATTACTTTAAAGTAAATAGATTATTTCAACTTTGACATTGCTTTACACATTTTAGATTCTTCCATAAAACTTGCCATACTCCTGAACAAACGGTAAACAGGAACGCTTCATGGACCTCCAGGCAGTAATGAAAATTTGTAAAAGAGGTGCTTTCTGGTGAAGGGACAGTCAATGCACAGAAAATACAAAAAACAAAGGCACTCTCTTATAATTTTAAAAGGCCTTTTTTGTTTTTTGTCCCCCAATGAAGACCAGAAAGCTCAAACATGTTGGGGCTCAGTGAGGTCCACTGAGACTTGTCATACTCCTGATTAATTTTATCCTGGTACTGGATCAGCTCTCAGTATTGGCAAATACAAAGCTTAGGAATCAGTATTGGAAGACAAAACATGAAACTGGAGCCAAGTGATACACATGTACTCACCATAGTGTGCAGAGTTGATGGCGATATCAATGATAGAGTCACTGATGTGTGTTTGAGGTTCTCCAGGGGTCAGAGCCTCCTCAGGTGGGCCAGGCAGAGAGATGTCCAGGAGTGAGGCTACGCTGGGGGGTGAGAGCAGTGAGTCTCCACCTCCAGTCGCTCCAGGAGAAGGAGGAGGCAGGCCATTCTGTAAAATAAAGTTGGAACTGTTGGGTGAAATAGTCAAAAACAATTTGACTAAAGTTAGACGGTATGACTGTGTGGGTGTGTTTTGTTCTACATAGTAAAAAAAAAAAAAAGAAAACTGATTTTACCAATCTCACTGGATTATTTTTATAATTTCTTAAACATAAATGACAGTGTCATTAAAACTTCTGTCTTAGTAGGCAGTGGGAGGAGCTTCTCTTTGCAGTGTCATTGCAAATAACACATCAATCTTTTTTTCTGATCTACCATACGTATTTCCATTTAATAGAATGTCACAGTATTGGATATGTGTCGTCAAAAGCCGTTGCTATGTCTCTCACTGAGGGGCGGGGCTGCCTTGCACATGCATGTCCAGCATGGGTAAGAGAAAGAAAAAGAACGCAGAGGATTGTTCCATGCAGGGCAGACCGTACGGTACATGGTTTCCCGTTGCATCCCTAATGTCCACATTTTCTTGTCATCCTCCATTTTCATGTGAAGTGTGAGCACTGCTACAGTCAGCCAGAGAGTCAAAAATCATCAGTTTCAGTGCACAGTGTCCATTCACATTCTTGAAAAAAAGTTTTAACGTTATTTTTATTTTGTACATTTTTGAATTTTACATCATCATTTTTTTATCCTGCAAAAATTTGTGCCACAAAATTTTGTTACACCTCCAGTTGAAACACGATGATTTGGCTGATTCTCAAGGGTATAAGTTCTGCTGACCTCTGGGATGTTATGCTGGAGAAGTTCAGGGTCTGGCTGAGCATCTGCAACAGGCGCTGTGCCTAGTACAGGCCTGTTATCGACAGTGGAAGAGTCCAGCTCCCGACAGGGGCTGCCGGGGATGATGCCTGCAGACTTGGCTGCCAGGTCAATGGCACCTGAAATAGGGTAAAGAAATACAAGGGATTCTAAGATCTGCACAGAACTCTGCAAATACAATCTGTAAATGTCTTTAACACATTGGACTCTTATTTCATTGTAAATTAAAAAGTCTTAGAGCTTTAATTAAAATCAAATCATACTAGAGAGTGGGTTGGCTGCTGTAGAGCTGGGAGGTGCAGAGGAAGCTTTGGACATAAGGGGGCGGGGTGAAGGCGCCAGGCGGGTCTGGATTGGCCGGAAGGATCCAGTTCCTGAGGGAAGAAACAGGAAGTGAGAGAGCAAAAGATTAGCTTTGTTGAGAAATTGAAATGATATTAGGCAATATGCATTGAGCACACCATCAGAGCAGATTACCACAAGAAACTGACACAGTGGCCTATTTTCAAGAGTGTCAGATTATAGTATCGGATAAAGCGAGAACAGGCAAATGAAGTGTACCTGTGGCAGAGGAGTTTGACAGAATAGAGAATGAGCAGACATGCTGAGGAGTGTCTCCTGTAGTTCGAGGTAACAGTGTTCGCTGTGGAAACAAAAGCAGCAACTAAATGCACAGAAAGTCTTCAGTCCATCCTGAATGAGCAGCATGTCAAAGAAAAATTGTAAACATCAAAACCAACCAGACCATTATTGTTCTCTTACTTGAACTACAAGTGGTTTCCGAAGTTGTCTGTTGCGAGGTTTTCTCTGTCTTGAAAGGAAAAGATCTGACTGCATCTGTAAAGAACCAAATGTATATTAACTTGTGAAAGTGAATGTGTATGATGTACTCGTCTGTTCTTGGTTAGTCTGGGCGTTTTCTTACACTGATAGAGTCGAGCTGCTGTCTTAAGGCCAGCTCAGCCTCTTTGTTGGGGGAGAACATTCTGTTGTGGCGAGAGCTGTTGGGGGGCAACGTTGTGGGTACAGCGAACACACCGCCCTCTGAGTCGCTGCCAGCTGTCGATCCCAGCAGAGAGCGGGGAAGGTTACGCCCACCTATGATGCAGGACGCAAAGAAAAGTGAAACTACGGTACTGACGACAAAAAAAAAACAAAAAAAAAACGTTGGCATTTTCATAGAATGGCTGTGCTTAAAGGGGTCATATTTTGCTAAACCCACTTTTATTAGTATTTGTGCATTTGTGGACCCTAATATTTCATAAAGTTTGAATGTGAACCCTCCAGGTGCTGCAGAGTTATCTTTATATTCATTTGGGCAAAACTCAAGTGGATATCTACAACCTGATTTAATCCCTTCTTAATTTATTACATCTATAACTAGTTATGTCACCACATTTGCACATATAAGGTCAAAACTTCCGATGAACATTTCTCCGAATACGACACAATTGTTTTTCAGCAGCGGCGGTTGTAGTCCAAACTGAAAATATGTCCAAATAAGCAGATTACCCAGCATGTTCAGTTGTTGGTTGTGTTAACAAACACAAGTGGCTGAAAGAGACAGAGCAGCACGGTCAACAACCTGGAGGGAGTAGGGTGTTAAGTGGCTCATTTACACTTAAAGGGCCAGCGCTCAAAACTACCTTTATCATGTCATTACTCAGAAATAGGGTTAAAAATGGATCTGTGGAATTGAATTAATGAAGAATTCAGACCCAAGCATAGCATTTAGAGTTTATGTAGACCACAAGAAAATGTTTTAAAATAAACAATTCCATTTAAAAATGCAAAATATCACTCTGTTAAGGTAGAGGTAGGAATGGTAGTGGCATTACAATAAATGACAAAAACACACGGGTACCTGGACCTCCAGCGGTCGGCAGATGTAGCCTGGCCCCTCGGACAGACGCCTGCTGCCGGCCAAAGCTTGGGCTGCGTACACCTGCTATGGGACCCTTTCCTGGAGGCGTGAGGGCCTGGTTCTGCTCCTCCTGGTGAGTCTTCAGTGGCGATGTTGCTGTGGAACATAACTCTGGAGCCTGGAGGAGATGAAAGGTTACTAATACCATCTGCTGTAAATTCCTAAATAACAAATTACTGTCTAAAGTAGCATGAAATCAGAAGCCAATTTCCAGTTTTATATTAAGGTGAAAATGCAACAAGCTGATTGTTAAATTTGTGTCTGAATGAGTTCACTTAGATTTTCAACTACATTTCTTTCACAATTTCCATGTCTCCTACAAGAAGCTTGGTTAAACTGTGTTTTGTTTTTATGGCCTTAAACTGGACAATGACCTCCCCTTGAACCTTAGACTAGTTAACTGAAAAAAAATATGGACCTATATTTTTAATTTGGCATTTAATTCAGGTTAACTCTTTGGCATCAACGCTTTATTGTATTAGGATCAAACTATTTTTGAGTTTTATCCTATTTTGGCCTTTAATTTGGGTCAGCTCTGCAACACTACTGCCAGTATTTTATGATGAAAAAACCACTTGTATTTATGAGTCTGTTTTTGTTCTTCTACTTATTGGTTTTGCTGTTATCGCTCGTTTATAATGTACAGTGTCTGTGTTAGTGTCTTTTTTTTGCACTTTGGGCTGCACTTTTGCACGATAGGTGCTGTAACAAAGAGAAGATTAATAATATTAAATTCTAATTGTTAATTGTCTGTTCATACAATATCTGTTGCAGTTAAGCAGAGGTGGAAAAATTACTCACATTCTGTACTTAGAAATATATCTACTTGTGTGAAAAAATACTCTTGTATAAGTACAAGTACTGATTCAACACTTTTACTTAAATAAAAGTAAAAAAAAAAGCACAACTTCTCAATTGTAATAAAGTACAAAAGTAAAACATTTTTTTGGCCATAAATAAAACAATACTTATTTAAAAAGGCAAAATCATAAAAGTTTCCATTTTCTAATTCCACAGTAAATGAAGTGACATATTTTACGTACTGTCACATCTGTTTAGAATGAAAAAGTAATAAGCCTATTCTGAGAAAGTAAGGAGTATAAAGATATTTATGCAAAAATGTAGGGAGTAAAAGTAAAAAGTTGCCACAAAATAAATACAAGATACCCCCCCCAAAAAAAAAATCTACTTGAGCACAGTAACTAAGTACTTATACTTTGTTAATTCCCACCTCTGCAGTGTACTTTGCAATGCAATTTTGTGTATCCCCAGGAATATGTATCCTACATGTATGATATAAGGCACCACTTTAAACAACTTGAGTAATTTTTTGTTTTTTTGTTTTCATGATTCCCAGATTTGACGAGTTAAATTTTTCATAGACAGAAAAAGCTGCCGCATGAGATTCAAATATTTAGTTCCCAAATGCTGTACACACTAATCTGGCAACCAGTAACAACAACAACAACATCAAAGGTTATATTTAATACTTACCAAAGGTTTTGGATTGACCTCTGTGGCAATCAGCTTGAGTAGGCAACGCAACACCCGGTTGGTCCTGCTGGGGTTGGGCTGATCCATGGCTTGCCCATTTTCTTGGGTGTTAGGTGGAGCGATGGGCTGCCACTCATACTCCAGCTGCAGTTTGCCAGGCTTTCCAAACATCAGGTAAAGTTCAGCAAGAGTGACATTCTCAGAGTCCCGGGCGCTCCAGCCCTCCTCTCTGATGTGTTCGACAGTTCGCTCTTTGGCTCCTGAGGTGGAGCCCTGTGGCCCCCCCTCATCTGTGCCCATCAATGAAGGCTTACAAGGAGGTGTCTGATTGGCCTCTGGGGAAGAGGTGATGATGTTCTGGTCTTCTCTGCACTGCTCCGATAAGCCCTCTGCACCACCAGACAACTTGTCGGTGCTTTTGGTCACTGTTCCACCACCGCTGGCTTCTGTGCTACAGGTCTTGACCCCCTCAGAGAGTCCAAAGCCATTCCCTTCTTCTCTAGAAGCCACAGTCAGCTGCAAGGATGCAGGGACAGAAACAGACAGAGGTTTCTTCTCCTCAACCTTCGCTGAACTGTCAGGTGACAGCTCAGAGTTAAGGGGCTCAGTTCGACGAATATCACCCAGTATGGTCACCGAAGCACCCCCACTGGCAGGAGCGTTTCCCCGTCCAGATTTGGAACCAGTACGAAGTGGTGGGGCAGGGTGAATGCCCAGGATCTGAGCAGCAGGGAGTTCTTTAGCGTTCAGTCGATTCTTTCCACTTTCTAACCAGTGTACAGTGCAGGAGGCCTTGGAGTGAACCACACGTGCCACTCCGGGCAATGTGGTCAAAGTGCTGCTTTCGGCGGGGAAAAGGAAGAGCTCATCCTGCCGGGGTTTGCTGGGAGACGCTTTGCTGGACTGACTGTTATCCAGAGCCTCCCTTTCCATTAGACTCTTTAGCTGGAGGCATCAGCGTCAAGGACTCACACAAAAACTAACAGAAATGTTCCTGCAAATGTTTACAGATGTAGTGCAACTTCCCAGAAAGTATTTTAGGCACAATAAACCCTCCTGTCACACGATGCAGGAGCACACACTATGGACCAACATTTTCTCTAAGCTGAGGTGTAATGGACAAGTCTTTATTAATACTTCTCTACAAAATGTGTAACCATGTTGTAAAGCATTCTTTTGCAAAGAAAAGTGTTTTGATACCAGTGAATGTTTGTATTAATCTGATAACTGGAGGCTATTCATCACACTAAATCTAGCTTGAAAGGTTATAATATATTCTGTGTAACTAATGAAAGAAAAAATTTGATCCTTGTAACTCTACCTAATGCATTTATTTAATCATTCATAAAATATTTAAAGCTGCATAAGATTTATCAACAATTTTTCCATCAAATCTGTAAAACCCAAGCCATAGCATAGCGTGAGTATCACAAATCCATAAGCCTTTCTGTGATTATGCACCTTAATTTCTTCCCATCATGGTGAACAATTTTGAAGTGTACTTCACCATAAAAAAACAACCAGCACAAATTTGGGCATTTCCAGAAATTTGTTGTGATGTTGCATTGTGGTCAGTGTAGTTCCAGAGAGAACCTGCTTGCTTTCGCTAGGTGACTTTTTTTTTGCTGCTACTGCGGCTGTGTAGAGCTAAGATACCCACAATGCAACGCCATAACAAATTTCCGGAAATGCCTGAGTACTGCTGCTCATGTTTGTAAACACACTGACTTTGTTTATGGTGGAGTACACTTCAAAATTGCTCACCGTGAGGGAAGAGATTAAGGTGCATAATCATAGAACGACTTACGGATGTGTGATACTTGGGCTATGAATATGGCTATTACAGATATGATGAAAAATTGGTAATGAACATCATATGCAGCTTTAAAAAAAAGTATATTATCAGTAATGTGCATAAAGCCAAGTTGTGATTTATTTAAAGTACATCACTGTGATATAGTTGATTTATCATATTATAATGTAATGCAGGAGTGATGGTAAAAGTGTTCAAGAACATTCATTTATGCACAAACTTACAGAATAATGTGAAAAGTGAACTTTGTTTTGGAAAGTGATAAAAAGGATACAATCCTCTGGTCATGATACGCCCACTTCTGTTTCAGATATTCAATGAGGCTGGAGACTTTCCTGTGGAGCTCGACCACCATCCTGGAATGAAAAAGCCAAAAAAAGTTTACAGAGAGCATAGGCCTGGCTATAAATTCTGTATTCAAGTTGTCAAACCCTCAAGTCAACCCGGGCCAAAATTGCTCTAAGTAAGTTTATTATTCCTGTAAGATGTTAGTTAGTGGGCATGCCTGACCTGAGACGAGGGTTGTGGGCCAGACTCTGAACGCGTGCCCAGGAGTGGTTACTGCGTGGCTGGAGCTCCACCGCCACCTTTAGTGGAAGACGCACCGGCTTCTGGTCCTCCTCATCACTTACTCCTGCCGGGACATGAAAACATAGTGTTAATCACAGGTGGCAGCAAAGCTTTAATTGGAAAAATGGTTTTACTAAGGATTTACTCTTACTTGTATAAATAACTACATGAGGTGAAAATGTCAGTAATTTGCAAGAGAAAATGCCACAACCACAAGACAAAACACTGGATTTAAAGGGCAGCACAACACAATATCAATAGAATTTCACAAAGAAAGCTCATACTACAATATCTTTAAAGTTCCTTTGCATACATTAACGCTTAGAGAGCGGCACACAACGACAACAGTTCCAAACTCTAGTCCTGAGGAGGAAACCGAACACACCAGGACAAGGCCCAAGTTTTTGTAAAGCACTTGCACAGCTGTGAAAGAAACAACTGACAGCATGAGAGACCTGCCAGATGCAAGAGGTGCGACTGTAATTTCCTCTAAGCCTTGCTGGATGTTGTACTGAATGGGGGGTGACAGCCGGCCGGACCAGTCAGTGACAGTATCTTTTTACTGGTCTTCCTCTTCACTTTGCACCCACCGAGTAACCATGGAAACGCTGCTAAGCCCACACGCTGCTATTGTTGTTGCCAGACCCCGCCCCCACAAACCCGGCGCCTCATCATCATCACAGTTTGTATTTTCAGCACGGATGTTTGTTTACGTTCTGTGCCCTCTCTGTATTTACAGCATGTGTGTGTATAAAAAGTGTATGTTGGGTGTCAGTGTGTGCACATGCTCACCATCTGGATCACAAAGTTTTTTAAGTGCACGGCACATGGGTGCTTTGATTCGTAGATTTCTCCCTTTGGAGCGCACTGTGGTGGCCCTGATCAAAAACACGGAGCAATTACTTTTTTTTTTTTTGTTTAGGGACAACTTTATCTTTACCTTTCTTTATAATTTGACTTAAATATGACAAAAAAATGACTGGGCAACTTCTTTTATAATTATTGACTTACCCCTGCTGGATGAGCTCATTCAATTTCGCCACATTCTTATCATCCATTACTGCAAAAAAAAAAAAACAACAAAAAAAAACCACACAAAACCAGAGAGACATTTACGACATTGTTCCCCAGGAGTCGCCGTCCCCCATGACTGGGAGTATGCAGCACTTAATTACATCCCTTGTGTCCAAAACTAACAAGAGCAAAACACTGACACATAACCAACTCCAAAAACACATATGTACAGCCTCTACTTACATCCTCCGACTTTTTTGCGGAGCTCAGCGTAGCAGATGAGACCATACAGCTCTTGAGAAGATTTCTTCAGCACACGGGAATACACTGAGGAGTAAAGAGAGCGTGACACTCACCACCACCATCTAGCATGTGTATGCTACATGAAGATAACAACAGCAGCTAGGGTTTTGGCTTTCTGTAGGGGTTTAAGCTTATCTGAAGCTATTCCTTTACACGTGTATTAGGAAGCAGACACTACATAACAAACGGCTCAGACAAATATAGGGGGACAGGAGGGCAGGGGGCATATTGATACTTCAAACAAATGTTCAATATTGGGGCAGCAAGTCCCTAAAATTGAATTAGAACTACATTAAATGACATTAAAGGCAGCTCACCATTGGCAAAGTCGATGTGTTTAGAGATCTTGTGCCAGGTGCGATAGTAGAAGTGGCGAACCTGCTCCTTGTTCTTCACCATGTTGGCTGGTTTGCCTCTCTTCTTGTATTTCATTGCAATATTGTTCTGGATAGCCTCAAAATCCTTCCCATACTGTAGATAACAGTAACAGAGATCAGCATATTGATGTATATGAAAAGATAATTTAATTTTGTAATTTTGTCATGATTCGCAGCACACATAAAATAACAGTACAGTCTATTACGTTTCCAAACTCTACCTCGTAAAGACCCTCAAAAAAGCTGTTTTTGTCCTCGGCACTCCAGGACTCCCACTGGCGGCGAGCCCTCTTCTGGTTACCAGCTTGCTCCTCCTTCTCAACAGACCCCTGGCCCTTCGATGCCTTTGACACTCCTGTGGAGCCGGCCACAGGCCCCGACTGTCCCACTGCCGCTTGGGAGGTAGAGCCATTCTCTGTGCCTGGACAGTAGGAAGAGGGAGACCAAAAACTCATCAGTCAGGAAACACTTGATGAGAAAATGTAACATAAAAATACATCATAAAAATGTGAGGACTAAGCTGGACATTTTAGTTGATCATTCTTAATAGTTGTCATTGAACAGAAAAAAAAATAAAAAATCACAATTGCAGTTCTGAGGCGTGTGGTTTTGGAAAGGTTTCAATGCATGCATACAAAGCCACCCACAGCCATTTGATTACACTGCACAACCTGCAGAGCATCCCCTTGTGCGGTTAAGTTTTGGCAAGGAGGCAGGAAAAGCAATCAGACCCTATGGCCAGGTCTACAGTACACAGGTCCAAAACCAACTTGTGGTGGACTTAGATGGCCAAATTTACCCCAGCACAGAGTACAAAGCCAGCATGCATTAATACACTGAACTGGTTATTGATGCAACATTGAATTGTATTAAGGCAAATGAAGATTTCATCCAAAAATGTTCATTTACAAATTCAAAAAATGTGTAGTTCATATGCACTAATGCGTCTCTTTTCAAAACAGACACCGACTCAAAATAAATAAGATTTCTTCTGTCTAAATAGAGACACTCATACATTATAAATATAACTGAGGAAATAAATTCCAATATATTTACATTTTTATGTTTTTTGTATCTATCAGATTACATTATCTACATACTGTATATTTTCGTTTAGTCAGATCCAAGTGTAATTCATTGTTAAAGCCATATTCAGAGATGGAATCAACTTTTAAGCCAACCTAATTAAAGACACATATACGACAGTCATTTTGTATGTCACCAAGTCAGTACACCAATTGAAAAAATCACGGGCAAATAAAAATAGAAAGTGCAACCACACAGAGTATGAAAATGAAATAACATCAATTACTATATTGTGTTCATAGGTAATTTCTGTCACCATTGTCTATTGCAACAAATTGAACATAATTTCAAACACTGAGTGTTGAGATGAAATTATAAACAAACATTTACATTATTGTGCAATTGACTGTTGAAAACAGGCCCTTTAGCCCTTTCAGCTTTAATGTCTTATGGACACACTGCTCACCCTCTCATATCACAACAATGATTTAAAACAATTAACAAAAAAAAACAAAAAACAATAAACAATTTCTTTATATTTAACTTTTTTCAGCTCATAAAGACCCAAACATCCACATCGACCAAAATCATCTACTGATATAAATTGTTTGATCCTTGTTGATCCACTAATCCATGTAAATAATTGGGGTAAAATACAGTTATTTGTCTTTTCTTGCTCATCAGATATGACTCATTTGGATGTTCAGAGGCTCTATAATGAACTTGGAAACATCATCATCTTCAACAACAGGGGTCTTTTTCAGGCCAAGACCCCCCAAACTGATGGAGAACTGGAGTGGGGACCTCTGATGTATATATGGTATTTAATTGTGTTTTATAATAAACTGGCCATAGTTCAATGTATAAGTATATCTTAATTCAGTACAGGTCTAATCACAGGCCGAGTACACAGGTGCTGAGGTTGATAGAGCTCATGTGTCAATGTGCACATTTCTGACTGAAGGATAACTTTCTGCCTCCATTTCTCCATTTGATACAATATATTGGATTCATGTTAATGTATATTTAAAGACATTAAAGTGTGTGGGGGGGAAAAAATTGTAAAATATTGTTTAAAATATTAAAAACTATCTAATCAACTAAACATTTCATAACCCCCCCTGCAGTACCTGTGCAGACCCCCTGTTGAAGACCACTGGTCTACAACATTGATTCATGAGTACAACCCATGGAGTTGGATCAATGACAGTGGATGGACACTGGGCTTATACTCAGTTAATGATAGATTTTGCTGAAAAATTCACTTTTTCTTCAGTTTTCTCTGTTTTTGATATAATAACTCTGAACTTTAAACCTTTACATGATTTGTAAATTAAATGATGGAAAATACTTGATTTTCACTGAAAAAAACAAAAAAACAAAATACAGAATATTACAATGAGTAGTGATAAACAAGGATAGTTAAATACCGAGAAAAAATAATTTGAGAAACGCCACAAATGTCACAGCGGGTCCTGTCACACTGAAAACATTGTTAAAAAAAATTTAATAGTCACACATTTACCAAAAAAAAAAAAAAAAAGTAAGGAAATATAGTCATATGATATCCTAATTCTCTCTCACATTGTGGTCTGTAACTTTTAGGAGTGATTCTTTAGGTACTGTTGCAACTTTGGAGAGACGTCTCCAGAGAGAGTCCAGGGCAGGCAGTGGCCCACAGGGAGCACACAGCAACAAAGCATCCAACTCCCCATCACTGGTAAACAAACTGGAAACCCACTGACACCCTTCAAAGTGACAGCAGCCCCCCTGCTAGCCCCACAGGTCCACACTTGTGTGTAAAGCGGTCACCTGCCGTACCTTTGGATCTCGCCCCTCCATGTCCATTGATGGTCGAGCCGATGGAATCCTTCCGGATCCGTTTGCTCGGAGGTCGAACGCTTGATCGTAGAAAATGATGCTGGTCGTGACACGGAGGGGCGGACTCCGCTGAGGTGTGTGGCTGCTGGGTCGAACCGTGGCCGGTTCGGTTCGGCGGGGAGGCGGAGAGGACGGAGGCTGAACCGGGGCTGAGAGCCGTGGTTGATGGATTAAGAATTTCCACTCCTCCGTCGTCTCCCTTTGTACTGCGCTCCTCGCTCGCCTGCTCTCCGCTCTCCTCCTCGTCGCAACCTTCGGGCTTTCTGGACGGATTCCTCCTCCCATCGACACCGATCCCCTCCCTGGAGCCCGGTGTCATGCTGCCAAAACACATTCGGGGGGAAATTGTCACATTAAGAGCAAAGCGGTGTGCGAAATTAACTTCTAAAGACGACGTTGACTGTCTCTCAACATGGCCGCCGCTGTTTGTTTCAAATCCCCTCTCCGGTCCCGACAAAACAACACCAAATATTTCCATTTAACGCCTTGATTTTATTCATACCCATCAACCAAAATACTTCAGGAACTGAGCACGGTGTTTTACTGTGTGTCTTTCGGCCAAAACGGGCAACATTTTAGGTTAAATTCCAACTAAATTCAAATGCGAGCGCTTTTCAGTTTAGCGCCCTGCAGAAACGACAACGAAAACCCCTCGGTGCATTCGACCTCTAAATAAAGTGTTTATTTTAAAGATAATTTTACCCATTTTCGTGCTCTTCGGTAGTAGACGACGTCTTCTTTCTCTTCACCATGGGTCCGACCGGTTTGACTGGCTATTTTTAATCAAATCGAGCATAATAAAACCCAGACCGATCTCTCCGCTTTCTGCCCTCTCCTTGCTCCAGCCTCGACTGAGCTGAACTCTCTGCGCAGTTCAACTGTTTTCTATCAGCAACAACATTACTCAGTGCTTTTTAGTAACAAAAAAAAATAACTAGACAACCACAGACAAACACCAGATATTTACTGCGTACGATGAGGAAGATTTTACTGTGGTGCCTTTCGGTTGAGCTCATAACAATTGATGAGCATAGATAGTTTTATTAACCCGTGTGCAAGTGGACTTTGCTTGTCACTACGTCACCGTTGCCTGCAGATATTATTATGTCTGCAAACCAGTTTATTTCATGTTTATTGTATACTTTTAAAACTTTTTTTGACAACACTATTCCTATAGCATTATTATTGTGTCATTTAAAAGACTATTCTTGTGTCAAAGCAGTATATAGTCAAGTGTGCGATGCGCATCAATTACCCACAGTATTGCATTGAAAAACTATCATCATGTGTATACTGCACAAGCTGAATGGGATTTTGTTTGTCTGGTCGCTATGCAACAACTTCTATATGTCCAAATGTAATCTGAGTTTGTAGTGGAAAGGGGTGCAGCAAAAGAAAGCTAAACAAAGAATGATTGATTGGATATGATAATAGAGTCAGTGTATGACAGGGAGGTAGGGTTTATTCAACTACAGAGCCAATTTTCAAATCGACATTATTCGAATCATCCACACTTGTAATTTTCACTAGAGAAAATTCCAGAAGTCAGAGAAAATAACAGATGTAAAAGGCATGAGGAGCCTGAAACAACTTGTCAACTTTGTTTGGATTCAGCAGTGACATTGAAATCCTCCATCAATAATCATTTTTATTTAACTGTTGATCGTAACTGTCATTTAGTTTCTACCCAGTTCGAGTGTCGTTTTAGTGGAACTTGCCGTTAAACAAACTACACACAGAATGACTTTATAACAAGTATTCATTGAACTTGTATAATCCAGGCAGCGTTTCATGTGGTGTAACTACGGGCTCGTATTGAGATATACTTTTAGTTACAAGTATTTAATTTTGCAAATGTGTGAAAGCTGTTAATTATACAGATAATGCCGTTAATGTACTTGTAGCAAGTTCTATGAGAATCAGCTCCATCCATAACGTGGCGTTTAGCATGGCTGCTGTTGTCGGCTAGCTAACACCAACGCTGCCATAGTCGAAGAAACCGTACACGTCACAAAGTCGTTTCTAACATCATTAATATCCAAAGCAGACCCTAAAGTAGTTTGTTAGATGACTAACACTATTAACGTTTTCTCATTACCTGCAGTGGAAGCCTGTTGGTAGTAGTTCCAAATGGGACACACGTTAGCATTGCTATCTGACGGCTGCCTCCCAGCTTGTTGCGGATGACAGTTCCTGCAAATCGATTCCCCACGCGCTTTGGCACGCCCACTACAACTCGAAAACAAACCCTACAATTGGTCAGACGTACACGAGGACGACCGTTAGAGTTTGATTGACAGAAAACACGACCAATTGTTAGTAAGAGAGTGCCGAGAAAGGACCAATCGTCATTCTTTTCCTGTCAAGTTTTTTTTTTAAGGATTGAAGGGTTTTAACTTTATCAATATTTGCTTTTAGTGCTTGAAATCAATATTCCTTTTGAACAATAAAAATTATTTGTCCTGAAACATGTTTTCAATGAAGTTAATATGACCAAGACATATTTACACCGTCATTGAATAAAGGATTTTTGGCGCCCTAAAAATAAGTTCCGCCCAAAATATGATTGACATTTTGATTATCAAATCAATAGGCGGTACTCGTAGGTGCGCTTATATTAAATACCTATGTGTGCCGGAAATCCTCGGTCACGTGGAATTAGATTTAGGAATAAAGGGAAATGAAAGGCAATTAAACACGGACCACAAACCTGGCTACAATGCATTAATGCGAAAAAACTGAAACACTATCTAAAAAATCCTTTGATTTAGGATGACACGTAAAACATCTGAAGTATATATCATGTTCAGTCTGACGCACGTCTTTGTACAGGTGTTAAAAACAAACGATAGCGACAATAGTATAGGGGTGCGATGATTTAATGTCTCTGTGATAGACCAGCAGGGCGGGAGTTTGGTATATCTATGTTAAACTAATTACATTTTGTTTATTTGACACATATGCACGTAAGGTGTATTTGTTTTGACAAAAGAACAATTTATGCCAGAGATCTTGCCATGTCACATTACAAAAGACAGTCCATCGGGTCTGTCGGGCTGCCGGGTTCATGTAATGGAGCGCACCGCATACTTCAGCAGATTGGCCGTGCACCAGTGATATTCCTCTGTGTCACAGCGGGGCGGACACGCGCAGGCAGGAGGAACTTGCTGGTCGTCCAGTTGGCAAACTGACGAAGTTGTCTTCGGTAACTTGAAGGCTTTAAACAAAACCACTATGACTTCGACGAACATGTTTCAAGGGTTGGATACGGGTTCTAAGCCAAGCTCAAGGTGAATAATATGTAGTTGTATAGCTTGGTTAGCTTTGCAAAGACTAACCAGGGATAGTTTATTTTTTTAAGTGTAAGTAGCCGACTGGTGTCTTGGTGTGGATTAACGAAATGTGACAGGAGCTTGTCGTAGATTTGAACAACTATCAGTTTTTAATGTGTTTGCTAGAAACCAACGTGCTAATAAGTTACTTATTAATCTGCATGCTCGTTCACTTTAGCAACCTTTGTTTGAGTTGTCATCAGCTAGCAAACTTGGGAGCCGTGAATTAGCCTCTAAGCTAACAGAGCAGGCGTTGTCTGCTGCGCCTACGGAAGTGTGAAACCCACTCCAGACTACTCGTCTTTGTACTCGACAATAACGGCCTTGCGGCCACATTGTTCCAGTAAAAATAGGTCAAGTTTCTTTTTACTCACTGGAAAACGTCACTTCTTACGCTCGCCGTTCCAAATAGTCGAGTCGAAGTATGTCGTAATGTTAATTCGTGTAACTTTAGAGAGTGTAACCTCTGTGCTGTTAAATTAAAGGGCTTTCAGGCATATGGCGCCCTTCCTGACTATGTAATTTAAAAAACCTGTTATTTGCTTGAGCTGTCGGCCTAACTGAGATATTTAGAGACCGGATTCTTGTTGTTTTCAGTCTGACCCCGTTGTGTGAAAGGGTGCTGAAATATGACCCATAGCTAGGCTTTTGTGACAGTAAACACGTACAGTTGTGACTTCTATCTGAGCCAAACCTGCTCGATCCACCCAGAGAAATCCTGATGGAGCAGCACAGGATTCATCTGTTATGGATTTGGGCGTAGCGCGTATTGGCTTCAGTCAATTGCCAAGTCACATGTGTACAGGGAAACCTATTTCATTTTTTATGAAAGTTGGATAAAACGTTTCATCGGTTGTGCATGGTTCTTGCGCAGGGTGCTCCGGCCTCCTGGAGGTGGCTCCAGTAACCTGTTTGGTGGCTATGACGACGACTCTGCATCAAGAAGGCCCAACAGAATGGCCTCTACAGTTTTCTCTCCCGCAGAAGAGCCCCAAAGTGTCCCTAAACGCTCAAATCCTCCAGGTGAGGACAGTCTGTCAGCAGGGGCTGTCATACAAATGTCAGTGTGCAGGTTGTATAAGCAGTCACTGTAATGTTACAAATCCAGTTGAGACACTTTGACTTTTATTTGTGCCCAAACACAACCCTACCTCCAGAATTTGTTAAGTATCTAATACTGTCAAGAATGTTGAGTCTCCTTTGGTAGAAATGGATTGACCAGACAGACTTTATTTGATCTTTTTTCACTAATATGGCACTTGCATATATTTATAGCAATTTGATACATAATGCGGTGCTACAGGTTGATTATTTATGCTAATGTGAGATATCAAGATATTTGTTGATATACTTGTAAATGACAAAAAGGGTTGAAATTTGACTGTCATACATTGGCAGGATAAGGCATGGCATCTACATATGTTTCTGAGCTGATCATGAGGGGGGAGTGAATTCCCCTTTCTGTAAAAATAATTTGTATCTTCATGTCACAAACCACCAAATGAGATGTAAAATGTTAGAATTCTACATGTGACTGCTGTAAATCTTTACAACACACCCTGGTAATGTTTTTAGGTGGGAAGAGCAGTGGAATATTTGAGGAAGCTGAACCTCCAGCACAGCTGCAGAAACCTATGCCACCAGGTGGACAAACTAACAACATATTCGGGGCTGGTGAAAATGCACCTGCCCCAAGCCCAAGCAGGAACCACCCAAACAAGCCAAAGGTAGGCAACGTACCAAGATTTTATTGGTCACTTTAACATTTTGTCTTTTTTTATTATGTGACTTAAACTGTAGACATCCTAATTAACTCACTAATCAGCTAATTTATTCAAAGTGGAAAATGTAGCTACTACGTAGACACAAACACCCACCTGTTGCAGTAACTGTAATGATCTGTCATAATAATAATAATGATGATAATATTAATAAGTAATTGTTCTGTGAATTCAATTAATAAATTGCTTAAACAGCCCCATGTATGCATGTGAGTATTTTCCTCTTATTTGGAAAATCCATACAAAGAAATCCTGTTGAGAATCCCTGTTCTATGCCTCTTTATTCTCCTCCATATTTGTTCCAGTCAATGTCACGCTGTCAATGAGTGATAAGATAATTGACAAAGCATAATATGAAAAATGAGAAAATAAAATGTTTTATCATCACACATATCAGTGTATTTATATTTTCATTCATGAATCAAGGCGTACAAAAGTCCATCTGAATCTCTTATTGTATTATCTCGGATGGAGGTTGCATTCTGATCCAACTAATGATCTATTCCAAGATGAGTTTCACTCTAAACATGTTGAGGATGATCATAGTATTTATAGTGGCTGTTAAGAAAAGCATATCTAGGGAAACATTCTGATAGGACAGGCACGCTTGTAGGGCACACAACTGATGTTGCTGTGGTGTGGGCTACTTTTGAGGCAGTAGGGTTTTTTTTTCTCTCTTAACAATGCTTTTAACACAGGTGAGTGCAGGTTAAATGAGATTTGGCTCAAAGAATATATTTAGCTTTCAATTGAAGCTTGTCTTTAATTCATTTTTATCCTGTGTCAAACACTGCATTTGTTTGCTAATATGGATTTTAAATGGGTCTTGATTTTATTTTAACCATTATTTTTTTTTTTTTTTTTTTTTTTTTTTGAACAGGACAATCTCTGTGTGGGATCTGAACCTGAATCACCAGGTGAGTTTGTCAACTGTCATTTGGCAGATTTAAGTCTTCCATGGGCTTTATTTGTTTTAGACAAAGGAAATGTGTATAGTACAATTCATACAGAGGGCAATTCACAGTGTTTTATAAAAATGGAAAAGAGACAAGTCAAAAACACAATTAAAATTAAAATGGAATCAATAAAACAAACAATAACTAATTAAAATAAAGTAAAAGAAGAGTGCAGATAGAACCCCTACAGTTGTGCTATGCACAATTGAACAGAGCCGTTTTCAGTCTGGACTTAAACATTGCAAGAGTCAAGGCCTGTCTCCCATCATCAGGAAGACCTTTCCAGAGTTTAGCTGCATAGAACTGGGGTTTGTTTCACAAAGCAGGTTTAGTGAAAACTTTGTAAACCCTGAGTTTCCCTCAAGAGTTTTTCAGGGTTAACAGACTCAGAGTTTTCACTATACCTGCTTTGTGAAACGGACCCCCATGTTTAGTCCTGACTCTGTGCACCAGTAAAAGACCAGTCCCTGAGGTTCTCAGGGTCTAGATGGTCATATGGCAAGGCAAGTTTATTTGTATAGCACTAGTCATACACAGGGTAAGTCAAAGTGCTTTACAAAGGCATGAAAAAAGCAATACATTAAAATATAAAAAAAAAAAAAAAAAAGGGGGGGGGGGGGTAGACATAAAAATCAT
>JAPTGZ010000027.1:13286478-13304151 GCA_029814645.1 Fowleria isostigma | reverse complement strand
TACCACCACCAAAGTATGAATGTGTGAGTGAATGAATAATGGATCCATTGTACGCACTTTGAGTATGCCTTAATAGACAAGCGCTATATAAATCTAATCCATCATTATTATTATTATTATTATTATTATTATTATTATTATTATTATTATGTCCCCCCCAGAATATACCTAATGTGACTCCATTATTATTATTATTATTATTATTATTATTATTATTATTATTATTATTATTATTATTATTATTATTATGTCCCCTCCCAGAATATACCTAATGATGACTTCAGATAAATGCAAACAAATTATTCTCGTGCTCTGACCCATTCCAAAGTTAATGAATTTTTAATAAAATATTGGGGCCAAAAATAGGACCAAAATTGGGACAGAAAAATCTACCTAGGTGTCAGTGCATTTTATCTTAAAAACATGTCTGTAAATGGTCTTATATAGCGATATAGATAAAAACACTGTTAAATGTGAAATGTGACAAACCTAGTGTTTCCTAATCCAAACATGTGGGTTTTTCATGAATCTCTGCCTCATTTCAAGCTTCATGTGTAACCCATCATGTCCACTCGCGTTACATGCTGAACCTGCCCATTTAAACACAAATAAATTGTGAGTGATTGTACAACAGCAGTCATTTTTGTGAAACACTCTGCCTTGCATATTTACTTTTATTACCAAAGTGTACCTGTGAGAGAATAAAAAGATAATAAAAAAAAATAGTAGCACATAATTATCATATTCTTTTTACCATGTTACTTGCAGATTTTTGTATAAAAGTAATATCAAAATGTGTTTATCTAAAAAATAGTTTCTCTTTTAGCTCAGTAAATATTTATTTTTAAAATAGACCCAAAGTGCTTCCAAACTTCCTTCATAACATTATTCTATATCTGGTTTGAGTTTTTAGCCCCTCTGTCCTGCTTTTAGGGACCAGTTTCATAGAAGCACCTATATGTGAAATGGGAACCAGGTATCAAGGGCCTTCAACCCAAACATAGTGATGATTACTGTAGATTTATACAACAGGAAAAAAAAAATACAACCTACAAGCACAAGACATGATGACTGAAACACTCTCAACAATTTAGATGAGATATCTGTGAATAAATCTGACACTGTGGGAAAAAATATTAGACCATTAAAAGTCATCAAAAACAATGGTTATGCAATCAGTTACTAACTCCTGTGTGTATCACATGACTAAAAACACTGTTTTTGTCAGTACAATGCCATGGATATTGATGTAAGAACTTACGTGATTTTGGTTATTATCTAGAAAACCCATGAAACTAAAATCTTACAAGCATTTTTTGTTGTTATCATTATATTTGTCCAAATGAATGTACCTTTAGTTGTACCAGGCATTACAATGAACAAGAAATTGAAGAAAACATGGGGTGATCTAATATTTTTTCCACAACTGTATTAACTTCACATTGTAAATATGGAGTAAAAGTCCATGGTGCAAGATTCAAAAAATTGGTGTTTTAGTCAAAAGTTTCATTTAGTCGTTTAGTTTCAAAATTTAATAGATTCAACATATTCAATATTTTTCTTCCAGTAGCTGATGAAAAGTTTTCTTTGTTGCCCAGTTTTGTTTTTTTCTACATGTACCTCATATTACTTTTAATAGACACTGTTGGTGTTGTACAGTATGTTAACAGAATATTGAGTCACCCTGCATGTAGTAGATTAAAGAGAAGATTTATTTTTGTGATTAGATCATTTTAATCCTTTTATATGCAACTTCTGTAGTCACCGGTCTAGAAGAATCTCTCTTATAAACATATGATTTGCCTTCACTTCTTTGTCTTTGTTGCTGTTGTGGATCCCAGATGATCCAGACATACGTGGAGCACATAGAGCGGTCCAAGATGCAACAGGCGGGGAGCAACAGCCAAACAGAAGGCCCCGGCTGTGGACGAACGTGAGTTTTTTTATTTTGAGTGCATGCGTGGTCAGCGTGTGTTCACAATATATCCGTGTTTTATTCCATCGTTTCACTGTCGATGTTGTTTTATGTCCTAAATGTATCAGACTCGTCATGTTTCATCACTGACACAGGACAGGAAATGTACAAAGAGGCCAAACAGCCATGATGAGCCTTATGGGAAATAATTAGAAAAAGGAGACTTCAGTGTTTATTGGCAGCGTGTAGTTAATCAGCAAATGGCTAAACCCATCAAGCGCTGAATATTAATGGACGCGGAGTTAGACATCTGTTGCAGCCTGTGTAGTCTAACTGCAGATTAGTCACTACTGCAACATGTTTTCAGTTATAAGAGTGTCCACACAAAAGCAGCATAATCTCACAAATGTTCATCAACTGCACTGAATGGGGCTGGTGTTCATTCATTATGGTGTCCTGTGGTTAGTTGTATAAATTGTTAAATATGAAAACAAAACAACAACAAAAAATTGTAAGAATTGGTAGAGAGAGCAGTGTTATTGATTGATTGATTGATTGGTTTACTTCAAGCTTGTGCACTCCATGTATGGTGTTGTTTCAATTCACAGCAGACAGAAATAATATAACATCCACATATTATAAACACATCATTGTATGTACACAAATATACAAAAATATATACAATAATTTGCTATTAAAATACACCTCTAGTAGCCCAAAAGGGAGTGAGGAAGAAGTAAAACTTATTTACTCCCACCCCCAGTTTCACTTCTTAAACTTGTATGGTTGCAATTATATCACAGAAATTTGTTGTAAACATGCATCAGTAAATAATGTCAATGAATAACATTAAAAAAACAGAAAAGAAACAAACAAAAAACAAAACAAAACACACACATAAGAAGAAAAATAAGAAGACACCAAATGACCTTCAAAGCTCTTTATATCTATATTGTTTTAGATCATTTCTTTATATGTTTTAAGCACAGAGGACCATTTCTTTACGATTAAGACTATTTCTTTATATATATACAGTCATAAAAATAATTATTAGACCATGCCTATGTTCACTTCAATTTCTTGTTCATTTTAATGCCTGGTAAAACTAAAGGTACATTTGTTTGGACAAATATAATAACAACAACAATAGTTCAAGAGTTTAATTTCAGAGCTGATATCTATCCGTTTTCCATGGTTTTTGTTGATAATAGCCTAAATAACATAAGTTCTTACATCAATATCTATGACATTGTACTGACAAAAAGTGCTTTTTGTCATTCCATGTTTTCTTTTCTGTCTGTTTTAGTCACATTTTAGTCACACAGGAGTTAGTACTTGATTGCATAACCAATGTTTTTGATGACTTTTGATGGTCTAATAGTTTTTTCACGACTGTATGTACACAAATATACATAAATATATACACAATGATTTGCTATTATTATACACCCCTAGTAGCCCAAAAGGGAGTGAGAAGAAGGAAAACGTATTTTCTCCCACCACCAGTTTCACTTTTTAAACTTGTATGGTTGCAATTATATCAGAGAAATTAGTTTTAAACATGCATTATAAATAATTTCAATGAATAAAGTAAAAAAATTAGGAAAAAAACCCAAAACAAAACACACACAAAAGCAGAAGAAAAAAATAAGAAAACACCAAATGACTTTCAAAGCCCTTCAGCTCTATATTGTTTTAAGAGTTTTTATATTTTAAGCGCAGAATTAAAATAATACCCCAAAAGACTGACTTGTAAAAGTGGAGGTTTGTGTGGTTTTGTGCGTCATGGCATGTTCCTGTCCCAAGTCTCTCTCTAATCAGTGTCTGTCTGTCTGTCTGTCTGTCTTGCTGGCTTGCTCTCTGTGCTGCTGTTTGCACAGTCAACGCCACACATGGAGGAAAAGGTAAATCCAATACGGTCCCACAGCTGTCCTTTTATCCCTTAGCTCCGCCAGCTAACCAACCTTGGACATAATATTTTTGTCGTGCCTTATGAAGAAGCATTCCCTTATGCTTTTGATGCTTGTGAAGGCCTTTTATTGTACTGACTGTTGCATTCTGAAAAGGAATTATAAAATAAGGAATGATCCAGAGGTCACGCGGTCCATTTTTTCCAGTTTTCTCCTCCTCTTTCTCCCTCATGTGTTACGATCTGCTGTCTGCCTCCTGGTTTGTCTGTGTGTTTATCTGCCTGCTGTGCTTGGCTGTGTATCTTATTATTGTAATGACTAAACATTAATATTTTGCTTGCAGAAATAAATCTATTCCTACAGGAGGCATTTTTGGGGGGTGGGGATGGGCATGTATTGTACTTTTTAATTTATGCATCTCTTCAAGAGAGAAAAATAGAGCAACAACACAAAAATATGATGTGATACAGCACTGGAAAAATCAGAAATTACTAGTTTTAATATTCACGGATGTAGGCTTTAATGTAGTAGAGTTTATTCTACAGCCTACTGGTGGTATTTCCACCAGATCAGCACTACAGTATTTGCAGAAAAAGACATTTGCACAAATAAAAAATTCTCAGACCTTGAATAATACAAAGAAAATATGTTCATACTCTTATTAGAGTTTAGTGTTGTCATGTAATTAGAGCTTTCAAATGCCTTGGACAGTCGTCCACCAGTCTTTCACATTCCTGTTGGGTGTTTTACGCAAAATCCTAGCAACTTTTGTTTATTATTTATAATTTATTTAGTAAGGACAGATACAATGTTCACAGATGAGCTGAGGACAACCATCCCAGGTAAACATCACAGTGTTTGTAGTGAACACTAATTCTGTGTCATTTACCCTTAGGAGGGTTTTACCAGCAATGAATAAAGTTTTAATTGAATTCAGAAAAATATTTTAGTTATAATTTAAACTGATTAGTAAAGTCCTGTTTATTTATGTAGCACATTTGAAAACAACTTCAGGTGACCAATGTGTTGTACAGAATATCAACAAATACACATTTACGACACGTGACATGTAAAACTGAGACATGTTTGATTGTTTGAGGCTAAAGTCTGGATGTTTGGAGCAGTTCATTTTTTTTTTCCAAGGGTGTATATTGATATTTGAGTTGTGCATGTATGATGTTTACTCTGGTAAGGCATCATTCTGCACAGTGAAACTCAAGCATCACATGGGAAAAAAATGTTTTTGAAAGACAAGGCTTTCAAGATTACACTGGTCTAGAAATAGAATACTTCCAGAATAAAAGTAGTGAAACATTACCAAGTTTGAGTCACTAATAAAGAAAATATTAAGTTAGAAATGTGAAATACTAGAATTAATGAGACAATGTATTTTACTCAAAACAAACGTTTGTCTCAGAGCTACCAGATCTACATCATTACAGATCATTGACTTTTCTGGTTCTTTCCAGTGCAGTGGTTCTCAGGCTTTTGTGTTGGCCCCCCTTTGGAAGACAAAAAATCTCCAGGGCTCCCTCAACCCCAACAACATTGTAATTGGAGCAATTATAACTTTTATTGACAGAAACATCAATATCATAACAAGAGTTTTTGCTTTTCCTTGAATAATTTGTTGTGCAGATTACAAATAACTTAGATTTTTACTTGAATAAGACAAATAAATTCAACAAGACTGCTCCCTGAGACAATATTTTTCCAAATAAAAATAGGAAATATGCATTATTTTACAACTATGACAATAACTATGACAATTTAGAACAACAAATAAATTTTGGTAACAAGGTGAACATTTTAACAATATTAGTGGTTCAATGAGCCCGTTTACATTGAATATCTCAGAACATTGAAGAACAAATTGTACAAACTGTGCAAAAACAGAAACGTTGCAAATGTTTCTTTTCCAGTCCAATTCTTGTCCATTCTCCAAACTTAAACTCTTTGTCTTGTCTAGTGACAGATCACCATGGCAGTAGATTTATTTGTTGTACGTCCCTAAGATGAGTCCAGGGTGCTCCATTGTTAAAACGTTAGTTCTACCTGAAACATGCTCTAATCTGACAGGAAAAAAAAAAAAAAAACACCCAGGACTGATACCATTATTTCAAAATTTGACCTGTAGTATCTCACCTTAAAGAATACAATATTTTGAACATTTAGTCTCAGATAATTAAAAAAAAAAAAAAAAAAAGATTACAGATCAGTGTTGTGCGTATGTGTGACTGTCCATTTGTTTTAACCCCATGGTGGACCAGTCCTTGGTGAACCAACCTTGGTCCTGGATATTGTGCACCTTTCACCTGATGCATGTCAGGATAAGCCGCAGCTCATCTCAGGAGACGAATGAGTGCATCATGAATTCCTGTCATATTCACTCTCGTCTCCTCCTCCTCTCTGTGTCTCCCTCCCCAGCAGTAAAGCGGAGCGCCCGCCGTCGTTGAGCCTGTACCCCAGTGGCGAGGGCATGGTACGTGGGGGTCTAGGGGGGGCTAGGATGATGCCCGGGAAAGACATCTGGCAGGTCAGCGAGCTCGGCCAGTCCACCTTCAGCTCCGCCTATCAGGTGGGACAGACAGACCCTGTCCTGCTCCAGGACCACAACCGCAGCCTGTGGAGTGGAAGGGGGAGGGGCCAGCCTTACCGCTGCCCATCCTGCTAGCCACGCCCACATGGACCACCTCCCCTCCCACGCCTGCTTGTGTCATTGTTAAGGAAACTATTTTACCACTTAGAAATTAACCTTTTGAAGTAAGATTTGTTGGATGCACACGTTGACTCAAGCAAGCAGGGGTCCATATTGTGTCTCATGGACTTTTCTTTATAGCTGTGTGGTGATTTTATTATGTGGTGATGGAGCCTTATCGTGTGTCCATGTTTTAGTTCATGTTTATGCTTATTAAGTTTAAGCTTATGTTTTCAAGTGTGCCGCCTTTTTTTGAGTGTGCCTCATTTGTGTACTTATTAGCAGGATATTATGCTTTAACTGTAAGAGAAACAGATGAGGTAAGAAAATAAAACCACTGGAGTCTCACAGAAAATTTATTAATCCAGGGGAATTAATCCTGTATTTATTGTTGTGACTCCTGCTATAAAATAATCCAGAGACAGTAAATGCAAGTTAAAATGCAAACTTTATAATGTGACTGATTTTATTTTCTATTTCAATTGGCAGTATTTAAAATAAAGTCAAATTTTCTGATTGAGGTGACTGCCATCAGTTAAGGGTGACTTAAACGAACTTTACATGAGATTACAGGAAGCAGAGACTTGGGCAAATTTAATCTTTCAACTCAGTTTCCTGTCTTAACATGGACTGTGAGTTATAAAGTTATTATGTTAAATCATCCAAACATATCAGGTCAGTAGTTTTTGACATCATGTAGTTAGGTGCTTCTAAAACCCAGCGTTATTTCAGTATAAGTAGATAAAGTGATCATGTTTAACCGTCTTTATGATTCTTATACAATCATCTTTGTCTTTCACACAACAAGGAGGATGGATCAGAGTCGGACTCGGTGGCAGCCACACCCAGCAGCACAGGAAGCAAGTCCAACACCCCCACCTCCTCCGTCCCCTCTGCCACCGTCACCCCCATCAACGAGGGCTTCCTGCCACACACTGAATTTGATGTGATGCGACCGGGAAACCGCAGGAAAAATGCTAAGAGGCTCAGCCGGAATATGGAGGTGCAGGTTTCTCAAGAAACAAGGAATGTCAGTATTGGTAAGAGGATGTCACCAAACACTCATGGCCTCGGTTTGATGATGTGATGTTGGAAATTAATAAGTGCATCTATTTCATCTACCCTTAAGAGAAACAAAGGTATTTAAATGTTTGCATTTTTCTCACTTCTGCTGAAAATCCTCTTCAGGAATGGGGAGCAGTGATGAGTGGTCCGAGTTTCAGGAGATAATCGATTCTACCCCTGAGCTGGACATGTGTGTGGACCCCCGAGTGTATGGAGGCGGAAACAGGTACAGATACACAGTGGCTGCATCCTTATTCACATCACATGGTGATGAAATCTGCAAAATGTATCCAGAACATTTAGAAAATAATACAATCTTCATTCAGCAAGATCAGTTTTAAAACTATAGATTGATGTTTGACTAATTTTCCTATAAAAACCACTACTTCCTGGTAATGTGGTGATTTTTATTTGTGTCTGAATTGTTCACAGTTTATTGGCTCAGTTTAATGTTGTAAACATGGAAATCAGGAGATGCCTACTGGAGTTATGTAATTCATTACAGTCAGGCCCGTATACATGATGGTTGGTTATTTCAAGGTTTTTTGTTGTGTAATTTATAAATGGGAGGGTGGTCCTGTTGGAAACAACCTAAATACCGGTGTTGTACAGTTGCAGAAAAAAAATATTAGACCACCCTATGTTTTCTTCAGTTTCTTGTTCATTTTAATGTCTGGTACAACTAAAGGTACAGCTGTTTGGACAAATATAGTGACATAACAACAAAAATAGCTCATAGTAATTTAATTTAAGAGCTGATATCTATCCATTTTCCGTGACTTTCTTGATAATAATCAAAATCACATAAGTTTTTACATCAATAGTTATTCCATTGTACTGACAAAAACAGTGCTTTTAGGCTTTCCATGTTTGTTTTTTTTCTGTTTTAGTCACATGATACACACAAGAGTTAGTACTTGATTACATAACCATTATTTTTAATAACTTTTGATGGTCTAATAATTTTTTCCATGACTGTATGTGTGTCAGCCCCTCACAGGGCATAGTGAATGAGGCTTTTGGGATCAACACCGACTCTCTCTACCATGAGATCAAAGATGCCAAGTCAGATATCATCGGAGATGTGGATGCAGGTGCCGAACTTCTAGGTATGAACAGGATGTTGGCTGCTTTACAAGTGCATTTGTTAATACTTTTCTGAGAACCTGAAAGTTAACTTAGAAAGCTTAGACATATCACCTGTTTCAGTATTTCACTTCGGGTGAAATATTTGACAACATTTAAAGAACTTAATAATAGAGAAGTTTTGCATCCTTCACTTCCCTGGAAGTGATCATTGAACACCTTTACTTGATGAAGGTGAAGCCTGATGTTTCCACTGAATGCAAACTTGTGATATTACATGTTAATATCAGAAGGAAAAGCAATGAGGACGTATGCATGCATGCATTGCACAAAGGCGGCATTTACTTTTGCTTTGCAGTACTGCAGGCCTAGAGCTCATGTGGGTTTGTGTGAGTGAGCCAGTGCACTTTTTCCTCTGCATGGCTGAGGCTGGACAGTACATTCGACGGCAGCAGTTCATCTCTGCATCACAGCAAGTTCATTTGGAAAAGACCCTACATTATCAAAGTGGCTGCATCATGAAAGCCCAGCTGTGTTACTTTTATTATTTCGTCATTGTTTTCATGCGAAAGAAGCACTTGAATATGGGTTAAAAGGTTATGATTTTAATTTTGAAGTTGATTTTTTATTTTAAACTATATTTTCTGCATTATTATTATTAATTCATTTTAATATCTTGCACTGGGTTATTCTTTAGTTTTTTTTTTTCGAATTTCAATTATATTGCAAACAGGTTTGATTTATTGTTTCTGACTTTAATGTAGCAGCAACAGGAAGTGAGGTTTGAGTCATTTTCATCTGTTAATCTCTCACCCATTTTCCTTTTTTCCCCCCTTTATGTGCTTCTGCTGGTGACACGCATAGGCGAGTTCTCAGGTGTGTATCTGAAATTGCTTTTTTTTTTCTTTAACTCTCTCAGCTTCTCTCTGCCTGCTGTTGAAATCTCCATTAGAAGACGTTGTTTCAATCAGAGCAAATCTGTAGTTGAAAATCTCCTTCATCCGACTGGTGGAGAGTGATCCTTCTGCTTTATTTCCCAGCTGTAAAGTGCTGTCACAGTGTTGTTTTACTAGGGCTTTAAGACAAATTTGATATAGAAATATTTCAATAATTCTTTACTCCTTCTGGTCATAGACATATTGGTCATCCTTGACTCTTTTTCGGTGCGTCACTTAGCCCTGGTGCTTTTTTTAAAATACAAATTAATAAATGCTTATTTGCAACCTCTCTTCTCTCTCTTTTTCTTCTTCTATGCTCTTTTACTTTCTCCCTTTTTCCTTCTTGCCCTCTCCTCCTCCTCCATCTCTTTTTGTCTTTTGCTTCCAGTCCGTGATGATTTCTTCGGTAAGGCGCACCTTGGCCCTGAGAATTGCTAAGATCATCTTTATGGTCATATTTGGGTGTTACATTATTACCTGGCTTCTTGCTCTCACATTCCCCTGGCACCTTTTTTGTGTCTTTTTTATGTGGCTTTATATGTAGACTTTGTGTCACCTTTGCTTTTTGTTATTTTTATTTTTTTGTTGCAACCAGTGGTGGTGACCCTCTATAGAGCATTGAAATGAAAATCATCTTAGAAAATAAGCAAGATTTTTTTTTTTTAACTATTTATCTGAAAGACAGAAAATAAAAGGAAAATTGCTTGATCTTTTCTGGAATTATGGTTCATTAATTTGCTAAAATATGAGAATGAATGTATGCACAGTATCATGAATACATCATGTGTTCTTTAACCCATAAAGACACATCTACCAGTATAAAATGGTTATTAACTTCTGATCCATTAAATCTATCAATCCATGTAAATAATTGGTGTAAAATGCAGTTTGTCATTTTTTCATGGTCATCTGATATGACCCATTTGGGCTTTCAGAAGCTCCATAGGTTTTATCAATGACAGTGGATGGAGACATTTGTTTTATGCTCAGTTAATGAAATTTTTCATTGAAAAAGTCACATTTTCTTCATTTTTACTTGCTTCTGATATTATGACAATTAATTTTAATATGAGCTTTTATGAACATTTACATGATCAGTGGAGTAAATATAGGAAAGTACCTGATTTTCAGTGAAGAAAGGCAAAATACGGAGGATGTTATTTTAAAAAAATGGGGATAACTTGCTGAAGAAAGGTTTAATAGAGAGGAAAAAAATTATTTGGGAACTACTGGAAAAGGAACTGGTTCTTTATGGGTTAAAAATCTACCTTCATATTAGAATGTAAGTAATTTACTTTTCAGGATTATTTTTTGGCAGTGGGTGCCAGTTTACAGTTTGTAACATAAAGCTATGCAGTTAAACTTTTCAGTCTGAGCTGCTTTAAATAGACTCAAATTGAGGGTATTAGTTGCAATACAAGAACACACATCACCACCTAAATTTTTTCTACTAAAGATTTTTCTCTTGTATATCTTACAGTCTACATTTTACAATTAAACCATGGCAAATACAGTGAAAATTTCCTAACTTTGACCTTTTTTGTTTATTTTTGTGATGTTCTAAATCCCATTTCAGTGTTGAAAATCTGCTTAAATTTGTGTGTGCGTGCTTGGCTTATGTTGCACAGTGCTTGCTGCTTGCAAATGAAAATATTCTACTAATTTCTGGCAATGATAAGTTCAACATCAACAGCCTCTAAATACTGAGTTGCCCCCAGAGTAGGATGAATTGTCTATCACAATTGTTTTCATTTCACACTAATGTAATGCAGTAACTGGCCACTTTATTAGGTATACCTGTTATATGCCCCCTTGGCTTCAGAACTGCCTTAAATGTTTGTGACATAAATTTGACAAGGTACTCAAAACAGAAGTTTTGGTTCATACTGACATGGTAGCGTCACAGAGCTGGTGCAAATTTTTCAGCAACACATCCATAATACAAATCTTCTGTTCCAACATATCCCAAAGGTTTTTATTATTGAAGAAAAGTTATTGAAGTTATTGAAGAAAAATAAGTTATTGGAAAAAAAAAAAAAAACCCAAAAAACTTATTTTCATGTTCAAGAAATCAGATTGAGATGATATAGCTTCATGATGTGTCTTATCCTGCTGGCGGTAACCATCAGTAGATAGTACACTGTGGTCATAAAAGGGATCGACATGGTCAACAACAATATTCAGATAGGCAGTGCTATTAAAATGATGCTCAGTTGGACCTGAGAGGCCAAAGTGGGCCAAGAAAATATTGCTCATAAGAATAACCCTAGAGATGGTTGTACTTGAAAATCCCAGTAGGTCAGCTCTGGCTAGTTCATCCAGCACTAATAACCATACAATAATGTCACTTAAAGTAGTGATATTTTACTTTCTTAAATGAAATTATGCATTTTAAAACAAATGCTTGGGTCTGCATTCTTCATTAATTCAACTCCACAGGTCCATCTTCAACCTTATTTCTAAGTAATGACACCAGAAAGGTGGTTTTGTGCGTTGGCCCTTTAAATGCAAATTTAAATGCACTTCACATCCCACCCCTTCCAGGTTGCTGACTGTGCTGTTCTGTCCTGTTCAGCCACTTGTATTCATTAATACAACCAACAACTGAACATTTTAGGTAAACGGCTCGAAGTTTAGACATATTTTCAGTATGGGCTACAACCGCTGCTGTTGACAAATAATGTACTCAGAGAAATGTTCATTGGAAGTCTTGACCTTATATGTGTAAATGTCATGATATAACTAGTTATAGATGTAACAAATTTAGAAGGAAGTAAAACAGGCTGTAGAAATTCACTCAGGTTTAGTCAAAATAAATATAAAGATAGCTCTGCAGCATCTGGAGGGTTCACATTCAAACTTAGGGTCCAAATACACAAATAAATGTACCAAAGACTAATTAAAGTGGGTTTAGCTAAATGTGACCCCTGATTCTCAGTTTGAACTGCAGAAGATCATCTTTACTATGTGTATATGTCTAGATGCACTGAGATGCTGCCATGTGATTGTCCTATTTGATATTTGATATACCTAATAAAGTGGCCAGAGAGTGTAATTCTTCCCATTGATGTTTTAGCACAAAAGACTCAGGTCAAAATATTAAGAGTGTTTGCATGGTTTTCTTTGTTTAATTTTAGCTTTAGTGCTTCATATCCTGTGCAAATTTTCAAGACCAGTCATTTTATCGTTTAAATTCCCCACTTAGTCTGACCATTAAGTTGTTGACAAGATTTGTCGTAAATCTCATGTTAACCCTAGAACACTATTGCCGGGTGATTTTCACCCGATTTTCATGTTAAATCAATGGGACCAATTTTAGCGATAGTGTTCTAGGGTTAAAGGCTGCGTTTTCACAGAAGCATAAATGTATTTGGACTGATCAGTTTATGGATGTTTTTTATGATGATGAGTATAAACAAAATGTGATTGTTTCAGGGATGGGCAAGGAAGTGGAGAACCTGCTGACGGAGAACAAACAGCTTCTAGAGACCAAGTAAGAAATGCAGAGAGCGTGTATGTGTGTGTGTGATGATAAAGAATTTATACTTCAGATTCACATATGCTTTCAGTTGTCACTCAAACAACAGGTTAAAGTTCTTTTTCTCTTTGCTTGGTAGAAATGCTCTCAACATTGTCAAAAATGACCTTATTGCCAAAGTGGACGAGCTGTCAGGGGAGCAGGAGGTGCTGAGAGAGGAGCTGGAGGCTGTGAGGCAATCCAAGAACAAAGTGGACGCCCGAGTAAAAGAGCTGGAAGAAGAACTCAAGAGGTGAAAAAATAAAGAAAAGAATCTCTACTGGTCTCACATTCCCCACAGTCCTATAATTGACATAATGAGAACCAAATAACGGAGCATTTCATTGGATCTACGGACAACAACAAGCACAGTTTGTCCCTTCAACATAAGGACATCAACCACCGAAATTTAACCTATACCTTAGTCAAGTTACATGACTAACCTGACATATGCATCCTAGCAACACACACAAAAGATCAGTAATGTGATAGTTTTGAAAACTGTCACCGATGATGTCCGTGTCTTAGCAGTGGAGGACAAAACGCCTGAAAACAGATCACATTTTCTTGTGTTTGTGATGCCGCTTCCTTTTAATATTGATTATTCTTTTCTTACACACTGACACTGAGGACAAATCTCAAACCATTTTCTAATTTTAGCTCTGCGTCCTGTTGGATGTTCGTGAAACTAAATCTCAACTGAGCTGGCTGTTGTGATGTTTTTCCTCTTTTCTCATGGATACAGCAGATTTGTCACTAGTCATAGTTACCAGAGGCAGAGTCTATACACTCTATTCTCAAAGATTTCCTACTAAATATTGTACATAGTTTTATTTAACAGACAGGGGTAATTGTTTATTTACCTGCTTATGGGACTATGGGTTCCTCATAAATACACTTTTAAATTTACAGAGAAGAATAAAGAGGTCCGAGGCACTCAGATTTTCGTGGATGCTTTATTTAATGCCAACGCGTTTTGACTCTAAAGAGTCTTCGTCAGGACAGAGAAAGATGCACAGGTGCAAGCTGATTTTAAAGGAAGTAGATCATGTGACAGTGGGCCACATGATCGGAAGTTGATTCATTCATTCATAAACTCATTACAATCATTACATACTAGACATTTATAATAACCATCATGATGGATATATATACTGTGATAATACTGCTGCATACAAACCAATATATAGACAAATAGTTTGGGGACAGTGTGGAGAATATTCACAAGTACAATTCAACAACAGAAATTTAACAATATCAAACAGATTTACAATAAAAGGAGCTCTGGCAGTTTCAAGTAGGGTACAAAGTCTATATCCTCATACACTTTTGAATTTAGTTCCCATTTGTCTTTGTGGTTGCACATTTGCCTGCTTTTAAACCATAAAGACCCAAACAGTTACTAGTGACCAAAATTATCTGCCAGTCTAAACCGTTAAATACCTTTTTATCCACTAATCCTATTAATACATGTAAATAATTGGTGAAAAATACAGTTTGTTATCTTTTCATGGTCATCAGATATGACCCATTTGGATGTTCAGAGGCTCTGTAGGGAACATTGAAACACTGTCATCTTCTACAACATTGATTCACCAGTAAAACCCATGAAGCTGGATCAGTTACAGTAAATGGAGATGCTTGTTTAATGTAATAACCCTCAACTTTAACCCATAAAGACCCAAACAGCCACCACTGGCCACAATCATATACTTATCTAAACCGTTTAATGCCAATTGATCCACTAATCCTATCAATACATGTAAATAATTGGTGCAAAATACAGTTTGTTGTCTTTTCATGGTCATCAAATATGACCCATTTAGATGTTTAGAGGCTCCATAGTGAATGTGGAAACACCATCATCTTCTTCAACAGTGATTCACCAGTAAAATCCATGAAGATGGATCAATGATAGTGGATGGACACACTTAGTTTATGTTCAGTTAATGACAAATGTTGTTGAAAAGGCCACTTTTTCTTCAGTTTTCTTGGTTTCTGATATAATAATTATAAACTTAAATCTGAGATTTTGTGAACATCTACATGTTCAGTAAAATAAAGATAGGAAAATACCTGCTTTTCACTGAAAAAAGTACAAAAGACAGGAGATTGTATTATGATAAATGGTGATAAATCACTTTAGAAAGGTTAAATAGAGAGAAAATTTTATTTGGAAGTTGCCATAAAAGTAGCACTGGGTCTTTATGAGTTAATCTTAGCATTTATGAGCATCTACATGATCAGTGAATGAAATGTAGGAAAATACCTGAGTTTCACTTAATACAAAATGCAGGATAGTATTAAATGAATAGTGATAAATAACTTAAGAAAAGCTAAATAGAGAAACATTCATTTTTGTAACTGCCACAAAAGTAGTCCTTGGTCTTTATTGGTTAAAGTGGATGTGATATAACATCTACTGTAGTAATCTGTCATAAGTTAGGAGTGGTAAAACTCAGCTCTGGGTGCTTCGGATTCAGTAAATGGCTGTGAAGTGAGTCAGCAGAATCTCTTAAGAGTAAATAGATGTTGATAAATTTGTTTGAAATGGATCGAAAGTCACAGAGGATCAAACAGCTCAATGAAAGGGATATTTAACTTCAACATCAGGCAGAGTGGACACAGATGTTATGGTATTTTTGTTTTCTGGTGACAGGTTAAGAGCAGAGGCTCTCGGAGCTTCTCGAGACTCCAAGGATGAAGGCGGTGATGATGTGAGTAGAAGAAGCCATGGTTGTGATGGGTTTACTGGACGTATCAGTTTGTAAATGTGTGTTTTCAGATGCATTGTGATTAAAAACACTTTCTTTCGTGTCCAGTTTTCATCACCCATGCAAGACGGCGACATGACAATGACCCAGCGGCGGCGTTTCACTAGGGTGGAGATGGCCCGTGTGCTGATGGAGAGGAACCAGTACAAAGAGCGTCTGATGGAGCTGCAGGAGGCCGTACGGTGGACGGAGATGATCAGGTGGACTGAAACAGAACACAGATTTTATAGAAAACATGGTTTAACAGCAATGACTTGCAGACTCTGAGGACCCACATTTAAAAAAACCGATTATGATAAGTTCACACTCAGGCTTATCTATAAATGGTGAGAGTAACTGTGTACATAAATGAATGTTTGTTTTTAACACCAGTTCTGCATCACATTTTAACATTGAACTAACCAGCCTTTACAAAAAAAGTGCTTCATTAATTGCAATTAAATTTTATGTACAGTATGCACCCATGAGAATAAATTTAAACACCTCCCAAATTAAATGAAACAATCACATTTACACGTTTAGACGCTTATGCTTACTGGAGTTACATGGGGGTCACGTCCTGTTCTGTTCATTTCTAATGGAGAAGTGAGTGTGATTTACAGATTGCAAATGATTCTTACATCCCAGATTCACCCTCATAAATAGTGAACCCTTTTTCCAAAATGTATGTAATCCTCATTATGATATGAAAATAACATTTCTCAGACACAGAATAGGTCCAAACTTACTTTGTTTGAGGTCTGTCTTAGGCTCAGCATTAAACACTCATAAGATCTTGCTACTACATTAATCTAGTTTTAAAGAAGCAAAAACCAGCTGGAAGTTAGAAGTCAATTACTCATGTATTATTATTTTGATTTAGATCCATTTATATATTTTCATTTACATGCATCCACTTAAGAGACAGGAAGTGAACTGTCTCATATCAACAGGGATGTGTTAGAATAGAATAGAATAGAATAGAATAGAATAGAATAGAATAGAATAGAATAGAATAGAATAGAATAGAATAGAATTTATTTTATTTTATTTTATTTATTTATTTGTCAGGGACATTGCAGTCAAACATAATTACAGGCTTGCAGCTGATGTGATGTGTATAGAGTTTATAGGTAGTGCTAATTTCCAACTCCTGTCCCTAGTTGGGCTTTTCTACCACACAATACAGTACATTACAATACAATATGTATAAAAAAAAAAAGTAGACAAAAACCAAAAACATTATTCTATATGAAAACACAATTAAATTGTCCATAATTGCTGCAGTGTATTTACATAATATAAAACACTCATTCACCACACATAATACACACTATTTACAAATGGGTACAGTTTTGTTTTTTCTTTAGTCAAGTTTTAGTTTTGGCGGTGAATTTTAAATTCAGAAATGGATTTTATTTCTAAAAGCAGTGACTTTTAGAGTTTTGAGCTCTTGAAGGATAAAGCTGACTGTCCAAATGTTGTTTTGCAGAATGGGATTTTGCAGTTATGGTTTGAGGAGCTTCTGGTCGCTCTGTTGCTTTTTTTGTCTCTCAATAAATCGGCAAATTGGCTTGGGTGCTAAGTTGTTTAAACATTTAAAAATTAACTGTGGAAAACATAAATCACTGAAGCCTTCAAAGCTTAGTAGATTATATATTTTTTTAGGATGTGGCAATGGTGATACCAGTTGGGTTTTTTTATCCATAATTTTTGGGATAGAATAGAATAGAATAGAATAGAATAGAATAGAATAGAATAGAATAGAATAGAATAGAATAGAATAGAATA
>JAPTGZ010000027.1:13224014-13242154 GCA_029814645.1 Fowleria isostigma | reverse complement strand
TAATGTTTAATCTCTCTTTCAGAACATGATCCAGGAGAGGAATAATGCTTTTAGCTTTCTGGACCACCTGTCTGCTCCACAGAGAATCCACACACCCATGATCTTAGCACAAGTTTTAACGATGCCGGAAAAGCTGTTTTTGTCTTTCACTGACACTCCATGAAACTAAGATGTAAAAGAAAAGGTTAGCGATAAAAGACACATTAAATAGATTTAGAGATGTCAGAACAAATCAGTATCATCCAGTGCAGGGGTCACCAACCCCAGTCCTCCACATCTCCTGTCCTGCATGTTTTAGATGTTTCCTTCTTCCAGTACACCTGGATTAATTAATGATCAGCTCATCATCCAGCTCTACAGAAGCCTGATAACGATCTAACGTCTTCCAGATGTGCAGACGAGGGAACTCTCTGAAACATGCAGGACACCGGCTCTCTTGGACCGGAGTTTGCCTATCCATGTTTTGGATGTTTCCCTCTTCCACACACCTGACAGTCGTTATCAGTCTTCTGCAGACCTGGATGATAGGCTTATCATTTGAATCGGGTGTGTTGGAAGAGGGATATGTCTAAAATATGCAGGATATCTGGAGGACCCATGATCTAGTGCATAGTAATGACACATCAACACCAAACTGTAGAATACTGTACAAACTTACACGATTCAAATCTGATCCAAAACAACTGATAATATAATAAATTATAAAGACAGTAGCTGGAACGTGTGCAAACATTACAGTTTTAGTGAGAATGACAGTTTTTTTTATTTTCATTAAATTTTCACTGGGGAGGAAAAAAAAGCATAAAAAGTATATGATTTTGTTGGGATGAAACAAGCAAGTTTTAGCACCATAATGCTTAATTTCAAAATGTTAGCTTGGACCATATTTTAACTTTTGAAAGCTTAGCTTTTTTTTTTTTTTGCTTTTTTTTTTTTTACATTTTAACTTCATCAAAAAAACTGCAGTTCTTTTGATGTAGATATTGCATTTGGCCAAAATGTAATTTTTATAACATTTGGATTGATCATACAGCCTATATAACAAACTTGTAAAGTATCACATCATAAACCACTTCTGGGTGTTACACCCATTAAGGGAACTCCATTCCTGGAATAAGAATGGCAAACACAGTGTGCCTTTAGTCCAATGCTTTGAATATGAAAAATCAAACAATTAAATGAAAACATTTGTATTTAACGACTGCTATCAAGTGGGCACAGCAGCGCCATCTTACAAAGTAACTTGACTTTTTGTTTCATCAGTAACTGTTGAAGTTTGAAGTTTTGCTCTTACTTGTAGAGGGTGATTCTCTCAGATATGTTGTTTGCTATCAGCACGGCCACCACTAGCCCGTAGATGGCGATGATACCCGCCATGACCACTGGGATGATGGACTTCATGATGAGCTCTGGCCGCATCACAGACATGGCAGCGATGCCTGTGCCGCTCTTTGCTGTTCCATACGCTGCTCCGAGTGCTGAGTAAGACAGAAAATGTGTTCCCATTTAGTGAGCATTATTCTTCACAAATACACAATTCCAGAAAAAGCATGGAGGTTTTATTTATTTTTGCAGCGTAAACATGTTTGCCCTTTTTAACGATGGTTACTAAAGAAATCATGTGGTGCATCTCTTGAGTGTTTGATTCATGGTTCATACCCATGTTTCAAGGTCAAATTCAAGCACTTTTAAGCACATTTTCAAAATGTTCCTGCACAGCACCTTATTGCTGGGGTAAAACACATATCTACATATATTACAATGATGTACATTGTATCATGTTATAAACATTTAAAATTATGTTTCATAATAGCAAAAAATTTAAGGAGAACACAAAGTTTTATCCAAAAAAGGGAAACTACTTAGCATCCTTCAGACACACTCACAGTGAGAAAAAGATTAAGATAAAAATGTATCTGGAGTCTACCTGAGAACACCTGGGAGTTGTTTTGTTGTTTTTGACAAAGTGTGATCTTCCAAAATGTATCATCTCTTTGTAAGAAGCTTTGGTTAAAATTACAAGCACTTTCAAGCACTTCAATTAAACTTCAAGCACTTTTTAGACCTTGAAAATACAGTATTAAAATTCAAGCATTTTCACAGATTTCAAGCACCTGTATGAACCCTGTTTATCTGATCCAATATTAACCTGACAAGAAAGTAATCGGTAGTAAAACATGCCTGACAGCAGCTCTCATTCAGTCAGCAGAAAATATCAGCGAAATCTGAATAATGTGTTTAAATTAATAAATATTCTAGTGATTGCTACCAAGTGCAGCATTTTCCAGGTTTTCCTTTTAGGTCTGCTGTGCTGTTGTGATTCAATAGCTGCAGTTAGGCTAAATGGGCAAAAGTTCTTTAACTACAATCCTTCTGATCCAACCTAACTACTAACATGGACACTGTAATGTCACTTGAAAATATGTGCGTTTACAAGCCCTGAAGCATTCAAATTTCAAACTTGTGAAAATTGGTTCTGCCCACTCTGAAGTATCGTATAGTGAGGTTCTTTCACAAAATTGCTTGAATAATGTAAATTAATGATAAATGAAATAAAGTCAATAATGATTTGTCTCGGATAATGTGATGAAATAACAAAGCCCTACAGGAAAATAGTTTACAGAAAAAACAAAACAAAACAAGATTTTACAATTGCATCCCTATCATTTTTGTTGCGATTAGGCTGTCCCACCCCTCACCCACTGATTATTTATGGAATATTATGGTTTATATAAAAGCAGAAGAATGTTCAACATCACTTATAAAATACAGCAGCTCTGTGACAATTCAGTCTAGCTAAGCTTCAAAATGTTTCTTGATGAACTTTAACTTCTTATACATATTGCATCGCTTCTATTGGGGACAAATACATCCATGTTCTCCTTTTCTCCAAGCATACATGACTGTTCAGCCCTGTGTTGTTTCACCTAAACATCACTCAACACAGGCCAGTCCAGCCGCACTGATCAACATTTACCTCTATGAAGGCGGAAATTATTTTCAGAAAATCACAAGGTAACTTTTCTTTGTTACATAATGACCTGGACAACTACAACTAGCCTGCTTAAAAATAACACACACGTGAAATAAAAGAACACCTAACTAGTACCTCTTCCTCTAGTCCCCACTTGCTACTGTCTTCATGTTTTCATAGTGTGTGTAATTTTACTTTTACAGAGTGGTAGTACATATTGTGCATATAACCATTAAAGCAATTTCTCTACCTTCTACTGTATTTGTAAAGAGGAAGGGATGGATTAGAGAAGACAACATATTATTTACTAGATTTGTAATTTCTGACCCATTTCCTCTAAAACACCACTTGTCAACTCTACACTGCATGCTTTCCCACAACACCTTGAGAGATGGTACAACAGTAAAGTCTTTAATAATAAATAAATGCGGACATCACATTTCTGTCCAATAGGTCTTCAGCCTTACATTCTGTAAAATGTCTGCTATTAATTACTTGATCGAGTTGCCTTGAGTATTTATTAAGCATCTGCTTTCTTGTCTCCTGTCCTAAGTGTTATTACATCAGTGTTTATGATCCAACCAACTACCTCAAAAAAACCTGGACCTGCTCCATAGTTACCCAACAAATTACAGTTCACATAGACAGTTTTTTTCTATGAAAGCTTTAAGGCAAAGCCACACTGTTGTATTAGATGAAAATGTTTCTGTCTTCTATGGAAAATGAAAAAAAGAACTGCATGTATTCTTCTTACACTGCAGAAATATCAACAGCACCAACAGCACCAAATGACTTTGCTGAGATATAACAAAAAGTAAAGTGTGGGTATTATTTTTTTAACCCACAGAGATTAGCTAAAAGAATATATCTTGGGTACAGCCTCTTAAGTTAAATCCTTTACCTCCTTACAAATAATACAAAATAGCATACTTGTCTAATATTACTGTGCCCCTGCAACAGTCAGGCATTCTAGAAATGCCGTTCTAAATACTACAAAAATAGCACATGTTTATATCTTTACAAAGCACTTGAATATAGATAAGTTTTACATCTATAAAGATTTACATATGAAACAATATTTTCAAAAGTTTTGAACATAAAGGTATTTTAGTATCTCTTAAGTCTATTTCCACATAAGTAAGCAATAACCTTGATTTCTGATTCTATAATTACTGTAGACTCAGTGCTTGTTTAGTGCTTTGCATATAAATTACATTCCTATATGTTATCTGTCTAAATGTAAAAAAAAGTTAAATTTTGTGCAGGATGATCCAATTTTGAGTCAATTGGCATAGTATGTGAGCTAGATAACATAATAGAAGGATGTCTCATGATAACTCAAGAGGTTTCAACACACACAAAAACGTCTGATATATTGTTTTGTAGCATATTAATTTTTTAACTAGACCAAAGAACAACTCTACTTTAAGTGTCACCTCATGTTAACATCAAGTCACATCTGATCCTTCATTCATAGTCTGGTATTATCTGACTAAATGTCCAAAAATCACTAGAAGAGCTGAGTGTACATTAGGGCTGCACAATATAATGTACAAATATCGTTATTGAGATAACAGTGTGCAATATTTATACTGCAAAGACATGCAATAATTTATTTTCCTTTGTTTTCCCCATTATCTTTCTGTTTTGTGGTGGTTTTCTCTACCACTCTAACATGATAGCTTTTCTGGTATATAAACTGAAGTAATGCTACTTCTGCTAGTTAAACATAAGTTTACATGTTATTAATATTGAAAAGATGTTGATATTTTCAGAGCACAACTTTGGCCAAGGCTTAAACACTTATATTTGAAGCTTTTATTTTTATATGCAGTATTTGGCAAACCAGGCAAGCAATGGATTATAGTTTAGTTAAAGCTCTTCCATGGCAGTACTCTGGACCTTTGGTTTTTATGAAATACATCCATGTCATTTACACATTGTTATATGTGAATATGACAAAATATTTGACTGTGTTTGTGTCTGAAGGTCTACAGTAGCAGCATCACCAGGTTCTACCACAGAATTGTATCACTGATTGAAGAGTACAGTATTTTCTCTTAAATTACAAATACGGTAATTGAGTCAGCATACAAACAATTGGCTTGTTTTAACAATGTTAAGGAACATTTTTCTTCGCAGAAGACATTGGTATTTCTTAGGTGAACGAGAAATATTGCAATATTATCGTTGTCGCGATACTGTGCACCCGTATCGCAAGTTTTGCCAATATCGTGCAGCTCTAGTGTAAATCCTGGTTTATCTATTAGCTCTGTGACAGATTGGGTGCACCCTGCGTCCTGCACAGCGAAAGCCAAACGAGAAAGGATCTGTAGTGCATGAATGAATGAATGAATGGGATTTTGTTTTTAAATTCCAAGAGTGCTGCTTGTGCCATATATGATTAGTTTATATCGTTAGGCAAAATCGCATATGATGCATTATATTGTAGACCCTGCTTTTGAGTAGAATAGTGTCGTTGTGGGCCTAATCGGGGCAGCTGCCATGGGTGTGCGTCACTGACCAGCAGGTACCAATACCCTGCATCACGGCTTGGTTTGATGTGAATGCCTCATACAGGGGGTGGTCTGCTTCAAGGTTAGCATGTTAAGGAGCTAACGGTAGTGGTCAGTGGCCGATAACGAAGGAAACCTCCCCCCCCGCCTCTGCTTCGCATCCCTGACAGGTGTGTGAGCCGTGACCGACTCCGCTAGCAGCAAAATTTCAACTCAACTACCGTGTTGTCACTACATGTAACGGTGAGGATCCAAAAACAGGAGGTTAAATCCGATGTTTTGTCAGTGTCGGATCGGATAAATGGAGATGTCAGTTGTAAAAGCTGCTGTAGTTACCGCTGAAGACCATGGCCGCAGAGGCTCCCATCACAGCGAAGAAAGGCGAGTACTCAGGGTTGTCCATTCTCGCACTTCTGTCAGCGATACAGCTACCAAGCCGACTATCTTCTCTTTTAAGCTTTTCTTCTACCCGGCGGTCAGCTTTGAACAGGTTTTAACACAGTGAAGGGGCGATAACGTAGCTACCACTAACGGCACCGGTGTAGAAGAGGAAAATGGCGAAACGGAAAAAGTCACGTGACCAACCATCTCGGAATGATCCAACTAGGGGATCATGGGGGCGACGAAAATAAATTAACACTTAGATAATGTCGTTGGTGTTGACAGTGTTTAATTTTTAAAATAATTATTTATGGTATGATATTTACTTTTATGGCAGCTAAATATCATAGCACTTTTTAAAACCGTGTCAAATAACTTGTGTAATCCCTCCAGTGTGTGTAATTTGGTATGTTCTGCTGCAAGTGCACTGACTGCAGTTGAAACGCTAGTAGTCAGTAACCGCTGGCGTATTAATTAATAGCCGTGTAAATCGTGGTAAAATCAACCACAAATACAATGTTTATAACCATGAACGAGACATAAGTGCAAAACAGCAAGCACAATCAGTATAAGATCGGCAAAGACAGAAGCAGTTACCATGATCAGCTCACATCCCTCTAACACAGGCTTAATGTGTACTGTTTCCCTTTGACGTATGTAAAACGTTGTAAGGACAAATAATTCACAATAAACATTTGATTCCATTCGTGAGACCTACTAACTGATAATGCATTGATTATTTAACATGGGAGCACATACTGAGACTGTCTTTTTTCAAGGTGACACTGTAAACTGGGTGTTTATGATGTCAGCTAAAGGGATATTTCACCTTATATTTTACTCCACAAAACTGTTATACATTCATTGATAAGTGTATTTTTTTTATTATTACTAGATGATGTCCAGAGATCTTAAAAAAAATGTTTTTTAATTATTATAAACTCCCACTAGGGATTATTTTGGAACTAGCACTTAATTGTGACCCTTTTCTTTCCTTTTCAGTCCTACTTTTCCCATGTGAATGCACTTAAATATTCCAGGAATGAAAAGCACAAGGGTAGACAGCCAATACTGTACATATACACATGACTATCAGCAGCCTCTCCACCACATGCCATTCGAGAAAAAAACCAAAACTATAGTTTCTCACCAGAGCTTATTCATGTGACCTGGTTCTGCTCCAAGTAAAATAATCATTTTACTTAAGAGGGGAAAAAAATGCTATTTAATAGAACTTGTCAAATGTATGTCATGTTTTGTCCAGAATCCATTATTAAATTCTGTCAATGTGCCACAAATCCTTGGAGATGAAAATATAACAGGATTTTTGCTATGTCGCCTGTGAAACACACTGTATATTATTGCAAAAGAATGAACTGTAGCTTGACTGTTTCTCAGTGCAACAAATTAGCGGTTAATTCTGTAATCTACAAAATTTGGACATGTTTAAAGCACAGAGCAGATCTTATGTTTTGTGGCACTAAGTTTTAAATTCAGCAAACATTGTGATATTTGTACAAATTACCATCATGGTCACCTTTAACTTCTGAAAAAATATGACTGTATACAGCTAGTTCCACATGAAATAATTTCCGAAAGCAAAATAAGACTATAGGGTACAATTGTTTTTATACAAAAATATTAGCATAATTTTTATAATAGGTCCTTCAGTTGTTTTGGTAGCTTTATCCACACATCACATTCTATTCATGTACTGACAGATTCTGAACATGTTGAGCAGAAAGCAGTTTATACTTTCCAGGTATCAGTTCACCATCACTACAAGTATTTACATCACCATCTGCTGGCTCATTCTGTATCTACAATGTGCTTCTTTTTTGGCAGTGTAAGAGAGCTTTGTTACTATGCACGAGTGACATATTTTTATCCTAATTTGTTAAACCACAACTGTGAAATTTAGCAGTAGTTTGTTTTAACATTGTTATGCAAATGAAACAAGTCAAAAGATTTTCTCACATTACACTGTACATATAATAAATAAGGAACCAAACAGTAAGTTATTCACACAGTATTTTAATGAAAGATCAGGTTAAAATAATACACTTTAATGAAAGAAGCAGACATAAAAAAAAAAGAAAAAGAAAAAAAAAAAATCACCATAAATATGCTACATTATCCTACGCACAATTTGCTCTAACAGGACAGAGTAAATGTATCTGTAAGGGCAGCTCAATGCTACACGAACACATACAGGACAGATCTCATCAGCATGTAAAAGTAGATATCCCAACTGTGCAGTGGAGATGGTAGATGTGAACCAAGCTCTGGACGCCTTACACACAAACACTCGCACCCAAATTAAAATGTATAGCAATAAGCAGAAAACACTTCGGCACCACGATTTAGATTTACTGCTAGAGACTTTTGTGGGATTTAATGTTATTAATTAAATCCCCTTTGGCAAAACATGTAGAAGCATTCTTTATCGTATCTTAAGAACAAAAAAAAAAAAAATCCAATTGATAGATAACAAAACAAGTTCTACCACTTCTCTAAGTTTTCCCATACAATTGCATCACTAGCAAATGATCTGTACTCACTTGGGGCCAGATGATTACACTCAAGAGGAAAACCCAAAAACCTGCAATGAATGTGCAAGAAATTCACACTGTCTGAATTTCACTGGCCTCAAACCATACAGAGCAAGACTATTTAGTAGCTCCTGATAGAGGTTTGTCACTAAAACACATGCTTTAAAATCAAACATGCACACATGCCTGTGTGACTACATCTCCCATTTATCACACACAAACCCTACACTCATTCACTCCATGTCCCAGCACAACTAGCAAATGGGATATCAATATCTGCAAATGTGTTGTTGTGGTTGCTGGACAATCATGAAGAACAGAAAAAGATAAGGCATCACATGCTATTCTTGGCAAAGCTGCACGAAGTGAAAGTGTGGCACAGCAATGGCTCGAACGTGGGATGAGGAAGCTACACTGGAACCCTTTTAAGATGAAGGGATGTAACTTGGAAAAAGTCATGAAGAAAGATGAAGCTTTCCCGCTCAATCCCAACCGTTGTCTTTTATCATGTGGGACAGCTCAATGATGTACTTTCCCTCCTTGTACTTCTGACTTAGTTCAAAGGCTTGCTCCTGAAGAAAGAATTGGCAAAAAAGTTCTTACAAAAAGTACATAAAATTATAACCATGATATAATTTTTTTTTCCCTAATTAAATTAGCAGGTTTTGTACCTCTTTATTAATATACAGTCAAGGAAAAAATTATTAGACCATCAAATCTCATCAAAAACAATGGTTATGCAATCAAGTACTATAACTCCTGTGTGTATTACGTGACTAAAACAGACAAAAGAAACCATACACTGCATAAAAGCACTGTTTTTATCAGTATGATGCCATAGCTATTTGTGAAAGAACTTATGTAATTGTGGTTATTATCAAAGATACTATGAAAAATTAATTGATATCAGCTCCTGAATTAAACTCTAATGAGCTATTTTTGTTTTTATCATTATATTTGTCCAAACAAATGTACTTTTAGTTGTACCAGGCATTAAAATGAACAAGAAAGTACATGACTGTGTCTCTTTAAATTTGTAATGTCATCCCTTTATCATTAAAAATAATTAGCAATCTTTTACATGCAAATGACATACAGTACTTACATATTTCCAGCCAAGTGTAGTGTGACAGTTTTCACAGTAAATGTCAGCCACTGCGTGAAGTCCTGTGAGTAGCAGCCTCTCCTCTGCAGGACCGCAGCCAACGTTCACCCTGTAAACAAATGCAACTCTTGTCAAACTACAGCACCTCAAAATAACAGCTGTAAAACCTCTACTTGCCATCCAACTAATGCTGCCTACATAGTACAGATGTTCTTTTGCTACAACTTTTTAAAAAGAGAAAAATCTGCTTCAAAAGTCTTACATAAGCTCAAAACTAGTAAGAACAGTGATTTATCTGAACATTGTGTAAACTGACCTGTTGCTGATGAAGTTAGATTCAGTGTTGACATTATTTTACCTTGAAAAGATTTAGTGCTGCCACATCTTAGATAAAGCTGGTGTATTACTGACCTACTAAAATGAGAGCATGACTAAAGTGAATCAAATCAACTTCAAGGTTTACTGGAGAGCAAATCAAATTATCTGTTGACTATGTGGTTTGTGTAAACACATCTGATTCTAAGGACTTGGATTTTTATTTTATTTTTTTACGGAAAAGTAAAAGATTTCAGAAAAGAAATGCTGGAAAAATAAAGATTTCTAAAAACTACTTCAACTTTCAATGTGTTTATAAAGTACAAAAACCGACATCAGATGTAAATCAGATGCAAAAAACATATAGTAAAAGTAATATGAAATATAATTAGTTAAATACTCACACAGAGTTGAAGAGGTAGGCTCTACCCTGGCTCCCCTGAAAAGACTAGGAGACATGGAAAAATACATATACATGTGTAAATCAGATAAGAAAGGCCACATGTAATCATTTTACACACACACCACAAACACAGCTTGATCTGAAATTCCCCCAGTCAAACTTCAGATTTATTTACAGATGTATATCCAAAATGTTTTGTAAGAATTTCAGCAGAACCCTTTTGATGTCTTATGTCAGTCTGGTTTTTCTGGTTGTTCCTTCTCTGTGAGCTACTGTATGTGAGAACCATGCAGGGATGTGAGCCATCTTAAATAATTACAAACAAAAAGGTTGGCAGCATACTAACCTTGGAGATAAGATCATCATGATTGGCCAGATGGGCGCGGCAGTGCACACAGCTGTAGCGACGGTGGCATGAGTCCAGGTAAGCCTGGAACGTCTTGGCTTTTGTCAACTTCACCATGTCTAAAGAAAGAGGAAGCAGGAAAACGTTTTACTGTTGTACAAAGGTTACTGTGGTTGGTGCAAATGCTAAGACTTCTTAAGCATCTTGACAAAAATATATATGAATTCAGGAGCTGGTTGGTCATTTTTATTTTGCAGAACATCACCACTGTTGTGAGGAAGCAGGAAACATTAGATAAATCATATCATTATAATATAAATAAGAAGTGACTAAGACAAACCTTTTGGAATTTGAAAGCATGTCTTCAGGTATCAGACATGGATTGAGGGGTTTTTAAATCCAAATTTAAGAGTTTTTTTTTATATAAATAACAGTAAGTAGTATGTATGTGCTTCCATAGACAGCTGCGTTTTACATGGGAATACAGTTTTTATAGTGACTTAAGATTATCTACATTTAGCTGACAACAGACACGATTAAATGTCTGGTTCAGTGGATTCAAAGTTCTTCACATTACAAATGTGGACCTTGGTGTGGAAGACTGAGACTCACGTTGATAAAAGTTGTTACTATGTGGATAAATAAAGGTGCAGGCAATCGAAAATCTGACTTCGTACTATTTTATGGTTTTCTGACACCTGATAATGTATTTATAATATTTTAAGAGGCCCAAGCAAACATGTCAACATACCAAAATACTGAACTAAAGCCCTGGTTAAAGGCTAAATTGTGCTATAGTCGCGTTTGTTTGAAAGTGCTCCTGGAGCATATTCAAAGTAATATTTGACAAAGTGTCTTATATCAAAACTTGACGTATTGTTTATAGCCTGATTAGGTTAGGCACATTTTACTAAGAAACCTGCTTCCTGGTTCACATTAAATGTTCACATACTAACTTTTATCAGGCAAAATCAGACAAACTCATGCCAAGTATTGCACGGTGCACCGTTTTTGCACCGTGCAATACTGCTGACAGTCTGTTAGAGGCTAAATAATGACACAAAAGGCTACAAACAGTGTAACCCAGCTGTCGGATGCACAAAAATTAGCTGTGACCTAGCTTGCGTGTTAGCTGGTTTGCTAGCTCCGCACCATCACAACAAGCAGCTAACAGCAGCTGAGATGCGCATTGCAGGACATTCAACGGTTTCTGTCCACTTACCTTTTAATACCGGGGCTTTTCACAGCCTGGACAGTGGACTAATGAGACTGACAGCCCGAACAGAAGGTTTTCGACAGGTACACAGGTAAGCTACGTCCAGCAGATCGACCACGCGCCAACGACTCGGACAATAAAGACAACAGGCAGCCTCTCGTCCCCTTTACCCGCGGCTCTGTTTTGAATCCGGACCAGTCTTCAAAGTTCCTTTCCAGTCTTCGCTAAAAACAGGAGCTGCAATCCGACAATGCTGGCAAGCTGACAAGGTTAGTGAGTGTGGCGCCGATGGAAGAAAAATGTGGTTTGTTTATCAAAACACAGAGAGGAGGAAGTCTGAAACGCATCGAGGAGTGCAAAACAAATCCCCGTCAACCAATCAGAGGCGCCGAATGACGTCCAGAATGTGGGTCAGCCAATCAGATTAGACCTCGCATGAGCCCTTTATGGTCATCATAAGTTAGTGCAGTTTCATAAATGCCATTTGGTTATCGTTTTGGGATTAAAAAAAACAATGTGGATTTATTGCAAATAGCATTTGTCGGACTGAGAGTGAAAGTATTTCCAGTTTTGTGACAGCACTACTAAGGAAATGTTTAATGTCGTAGCCACAACTGATCCAGAGGGGCTTTGGTAAATGTGGTTTTCTTGATTTATTTACTCTGACAATTTGAATGTTTGCCTTCCTGCTAAATTTTTTTTTTTTGTATTTTGAACACTTTCCCAAGACTATTACTCTCAATCCAAATGCACCTTATGACAACCCTCACCATCTAAATTGCTAAGAATATTTCTGCTGGCATTCCTTTGAGGTCGTAAATAATAGCCTTATTTAGCTGTTGTATGATCACAAGAGCCTCATTTCTGTGCCGGGTCACTGGATTTAAACCTTTGCCCTTTTGCATCTAGCTACTCTATTCGAAACCCCAGTTTGCGCTGATCCACTTATATTCCATTAACTCACTTGTCACATTGCAAGCCAACCAGGTCAGACAAGTACAGCCTTTGTTTCACCAATGGACTGGTTGATTATTATCACAGTAGTGTAAATGGACTTTGGTCGCAGCCTGGGAAAACAAGGATACAGGTGAGGTCTACTGCACATGCAAACATTTTACACACTCATTTCTTGTAGTTAGGAGAGTATAATAAAGACCACAGAATAATACAGCATAAGCATTACATGGATTAAGCCCAGTGAGGGTACTTGCTATAATGTATCTCATGCTGTCTTTCCAACCCCATGTGCAACACATAACATATTTCCCCTATAAAATAAATAAATCATACTTAGATTACTTGTTTTAGATAATTTAATTCTAAAGTTCACTTCATTCTCAAAACCAACCAAATAATGTTAAAAAAAAAAAAAAAAAAGAAAGAAATCCATACACGACACAGTCATAACAAAGTCACGTTTACTTTCTTATCATGAAAATGAGGTTACATAGTCCAGCTGGATATACAAACACACCAGCACTGTGAGATTTGTTGCTGGGGAAAAAGAAATCAATGATATTTAACCTCTGGGCTGTGTCTCAAAAATGTGGGTGGAGGCTGTAAATATAAAACAAGGGCATATCACACCACAGACAGATAATTCCATACATACAATGACTTGATTGGGAAGCGAGATTAATGGGCTGATTGTTTTGATGTGTTATGACGGCAGCAAATTCGTGACTAATTTTGTTGCGGTTGAGGAAATGGGCCACATTCCTTGTGTGTCTGTATGTGTGTGTATGTGTTTTTTTGAGCACAGGGCTTTTTTCTTTATTAGTTGACTGGACGTGTTAAAGATCACTCTTGGCTTCTGTTTCTGCAGAGGTAGCTGGTTAGAAGAGATGGATAATCAGTCATAACGCCTGTGGCTCCAACGTCAAGTGCAGCCTTTATGTCTTCATCTTCATTGCACACAAACAAATGCACCTGCAGTTACAATATGTAAAAAATATAGAGTATTAGAACAGATTTTAATTTTTAGGTAATACAGACAAATCTAAATTACCCATTTTAATACTGGCTGCTTTTGTTCTCTTGGAGGATAAAGCTCCTCCTTTTGAGTTTATGCAACTAATGACGCGGAGACCTTTTCTTACTCACTAGATCAGACTGACTCATAAATTTTCAAATGAAGTGAGGGCCTAAGCAGCTGACAGGCCTACAGCAGATGACTTCAATTGTTTTCATGCTCAAACTATTCAGTGACCACTCATGGCCTGACGATGGGGCTGATCTCATCCCAGCAGAGATTATTCACATCAGGACAGAGGTGATGCACCCAAGACACTCACTCTGGGAGTGTGAGAATGTGGTTGTTTCAGCTGAAATACCCAAGTATTTTCTGTGTTAAACCAAGTTTTAGGAGAATAAAGTCAAATAAGCAGTAGAAATTTTCAATATCATGCCCACATTCTTTTTTTAAACCAGTATTCAAGATAAAACCCATGCTTTCAGGTTTGTTCATTTAAGGGTGATCAAATTTGAACTTTATTTTTTCATTTGAGTTGGATTGCATTCTTATTGCACTTTTTACTAGTGGACCAAAATATGTAAACAGAAGTACACATATGATAAAGTGCACTGGCATTGGACAGAAAAGTCAGGGGCAAGGAGAATCAGAATGGTGGGTGTTGATGAAAACAAACATGGAGGTCCTACGCACAGTTATCATTTTTGGAATATGTATTCTTATAGACAGAAATTTACAAAAATTATGTCAACTTTCAAGAACAGCTCATTTGGAGACAGTTTCGTAATATGAGCATCTGATCAAATGTCATTGAGACGTTCAGCCTCTTCTTTTTGTCTGTGGCTGCTGCTATTAACTCTGGGAACAGTTTTGCCAGATGGGAAATGACAAATTATCACACCAGAAGCTTATAATCATTGCATTTTGAGGAAATTGTAGATTCCTTATTTGACATTGCTCAGAACCATCAGCTTGAGTAAAACATGACCACAGATCGCATGTACAGTAATTTGTATTATAATGCGGTTTGACCTTTAAATAAACTGACAGCACTGTTGGAAAAGTTTTTTTGTGTAGTTCTCGGTTCAGCTGGACTGGTTTGATAAACTTTTAAGTTTCGTGCTGCCATGCTACATTGTGTGTCAGTCATGCTATGTTGTGCATTGATTGGCTGTAAAGAGGCACGTGAGACCAGCGCGACATCAGGTGCTGTGCAGGCTATTTGCTAATAGCCATTGAGTGAACGGGACAAATTATCGTACATTATGGGATTTTTGGAATTATTGATCATACAGTGGGTGAAATTATTGTACAAATACTACATTTATCCAACTTCTGGCCATCCTGTCTTGCTACCCATGCAGCTTGCCTACTTCCAGTGTCTACGGTGGCTGATCAAGCATAAATAGGCCCATGGTTTCCTTGGTTTGTTTTGGCTTGAGGCCGGTTATATTCACACCAGAAGTAAACCAGCTCAGAGTCCATTTGGAAGTGAACCGACCTCTTCTAGGTGGTCTCAGTCCACTTGTTTGATTCGAATCAGAATTCACATGTTTGAACAGACCAAATGAAGTAGGTGTGAATACACCTTAAGATAATGGTGTCATACCTGAATTCCACGAGCTGCGAGGTGTTTAAAAAGACTCTTTCTCATAGTCACTCTGGAATTACAATGTAAAAACATTTATACAAACATCAGCATAAAAAAGTTAAGTAAAAAAAAACTACACAGTCTGGTCATTTGGCAGCACAGACTTCTGTACTGACCTTAAAAGTGATATAACTTTTCTTTAAAAACATGATGCTCTTACATTCAGTAGATTGAAGTATTATTTAACAATACTCAGCTTACATTACATTTACATTATAATACATTACATTACATTCAATTTTTTTATTCATGCTTCTTAAAAACCAAAACGAATCAGTTTTTAGTCAACCATAACAAAAGATGGGGTGGGTCTCTGGAATCTTACTCACTTTTCTAACAAAGAGACAACAAGGCTGTTCCTCAAGATGCGTTTCTCAGGAATAAATTTCCTACAGCACAGAGAAAGGAGAGAAACATGATATATTAGCAGTGCTCTAATCTAACGATTCAATAAATACGGACGTAAAATCAGATCATTAAATTCTATGGCCGAACAGTGCACAATATAACACTGAAAATGCAGATTAGTGTAGGAAATAGAATAGAATAGAATAGAATAGAATAGAATAGAATAGAATAGAATAGAATAGAATAGGCTTTATTGTCATTACACTAGTTGTGCAACAAAATTGCAGGTGGTCTCTGACATTGACACTGCACAAACAATTAATAACAAAAAAATAGAAAATATGAAAGTGTTCAATCAAAAATATGTGCAAATTAGAGATATACTCTATGACTGGGTGCAATTTTGAAAAATAAAAGTAGTAGAAAGTAGTCAAAATGTACAAATGTATCAGTGTAAAAAATGCAAATGTACATGTACCAGTGTAAACAGTGCAAATGAAACAGGGTAAGTAATGTAAACATACATGTTCTGACATGAGCCACATGCTCTGTGTTTGGTTATTGCACATTACAGTGAGGTATGGTGTGTTTACAGTCCACACGCCCCAGGGAAAGAAACTGTTCATAAGTCTGGCGGTGATGGATTTGATTGACCTAAACGCAAGCCCAGAGGGCAGCAGGTCAAACAGGTGATGGGCAGGATGGGCGGGGAATCTCCTGTGATGGCCTTAACTTTGCTGAGACTCCTCCAGGGATGGCAGAGGGCCGCCGATGAGGTTTTGGTCTGTGTTTAGGTATAGATATACCGGGCGCCATCAGTATTGGTTGATAATTGGTCACTGATACTAATTATTGACAAACAGCAGTCGTTGATGTTTATCTTTATGCTTTAGTTTTATAAAATTTACATGATTGAATTAGTTCTTTGTCAAATATGAGGAAAAGCTAGTTGTGAAAACTCATTTTTTATAATGAAGGCTTTTTGTTTACCTGTCACAAGAGAGATAATAAAAAACAACAAAAATAAAAATAAATAGAAATTACATAAGTATTGGCATCAGTTATCAATCAAATTGTTATTATCAATATAATAAGTATTTACAACTAATTTATCTGACATAATTGCAACTATACAAGTGTAAGTAGTGAAACTGGGGATGGGGGTAAATATGTTTTACTTCTTCTCACTTCCTTTCAGGCTACTAGGGGTATATATATTAATAGTGAATTATTGTAAATGTTTATGTATATTGTGTAAACATAATGATATACATATTATTTCATCTTGGTGTCTATAATCTGTTGTGTTTTATTAGTATTTTTCTCTTTATTGGGTACAATTGTGTTCTGTATGTTGTGTTAAAGTTAGTTTTGGTGTACTAATGAGTGTTTACAACTAATTTCTCTGATATAATTGCAACCATACAAGTTTAAGTAGTGAAACTGGGGGTGGGAATAAATTAGTTTTACTTATTCTCACTCCCTTTTTGGCTACAAGGGGTGTATATTAATAGTGAATTATTGTATATATGTATGTATATTTGTGTACACATTATGAAATATATATATAATGTATGGATGTTATGTTATTTCTGTTATAGTGAATTGAAACAACATTGTACATAGAGTGTACAAGCTTGAATTAAACCAATCAATCAATCAGCACTGGTACTGGCCTAATATTTTAGGTACAGTAGGTGAATCCCGATACCTATTGATGACACGCGGCAGGTAGAACTGTAGCAAACTTTCTCCCAGTGGAACAAAGGGCAGCAGGCCAGTGTAGAAGAGCAACAGAAGCAGCATTCCTCGGTTCATACTGAAACTGTACGGCATGGAGTCGTTCTACAAGTGGATGACAGCAGAGGTAGAGTCTGATGAATAAAGAGGGTGGTGATACGCTACTCTATTTAAAAGTTGGAAAGAGAGACAATAGATGCACTAAGAGAAGCTTGTAATACCACTTATTTTTAGAAGTACACATGTTTATATCCATGAAAAGAAGAGAGGGCAACAATGTGACTTTGAAAAAAAAAAAAAAATTGCTGAAGGTAACTTTGTCTCCCCCTAGGGATAAATGTACCACTCTGCGGCATTTCTTCATGATGCTGGAGTTCACAGTTGCCCACACAGTGATGCTTTCCCTGTTGTAACGCTTAACCAGGTCAGATATCTGCAGCAGACAAAAGACGGGCACAGATATTACACAAAGGGGAAGAAACTACTTGAATTAAATGAATAGGTACTGACAACACCACAGTGAAAAAGCCCTCTCTTCTCTCCACTATGTATACTTTCATGGCGCTTTAATCTGCAGATAGATAGATAGATAGATAGATAGATAGATAGATAGATAGATAG
>JAPTGZ010000027.1:13186419-13197357 GCA_029814645.1 Fowleria isostigma | reverse complement strand
ACACACACACACACACACACACACACACACACACACACACACACACACACACACACACACACACACACACACTGATCATGATGCTGACCAAACTCATGGAAACATCACTGGAAACTACATTTGTATATGAAAAGTGTGTGTGTGTATGTGTTTTCTGTATAGTCATGTTTTTTAAGTATTCATTTTGCTATAAATTATCTTACGGCCAAATTAATACTGATAAAGAAGACTCTTTAATGTCATTAAAAACATGCGTTAAATACAAACTTGCATAGAAAACGACATGTCTTATTTTGACCGTCTGCTTTAACTTTATTAGATGCGTTTGCAAATATATTAATTAAATAAAAAGATCTTTGTTGAATTGTATATTTACATTACAACACAAAAATAAAACACATATGCAATAATTTGGATATTAAATTGGATAATAAATTCGCATGTACTAATGCCTACCAGACCAATAATCTATTACTTGTTTATCTATTTTTCTACTTATCAGAGTTTGCATGAATCTGAGCACCATGGAAACCAGTGTAGCCACACCCCCCGTACGTAAACGTCATTACGCTGGGTGCGCCGCACTTCCTAGTTACTTATTGCGTGTTGTGGTTGCTTTACACAATCACGTTATTGATTTATTACAGTCCAGGAATGGTACATTTCATACTGCGACGAAACTGGATTGGACACATTCGTCTGGCACTCACTCTTTTCGGACTCCCGTTTCCCGTGTGCGCCTCCGGAGTTAGGTATAGACAGTATATCAGATTTAATTGAATGGTTTTACATGGTTATGGCATTTTGACTTTGATGAAACAGTGTAATTGAGAGCAGAGATTTATGTGTTGCAGCGACTATGACTTTCAAAGTACTTGATAGTCCCCATCGACCCGAGCAGAACATTGAATTTTAAGTCAGTATAATAATAACATGCTAACTAGCTTTACAGATGTGACTTCAATGCAAAACTCAGTTAGATTGTACTGTTTGTATGTATTACATCGATCTGAAACACCAAGCAACAAATATGAGTCATTAGGACTTAGCTAAATATTTTTTATTGTATCAGATATTATGTATAAGCAGCTGTAGAAATAAATAAAGTCTAGATAAAAATAGCAGTGCCTATCTGACTGTGGAAATGTTGTCATTAGTTAGAGTTCCTATAGGTCTGTGTATCATCAGTTAATGTGTCTCTTGAGCTGCTATTGTACATTTTTATGTTGTGTACAGATGGGGTGTGCCAGTAAGAATCAGGCTGCTGCAGGAGAAGCAACAGCAAGCTATATTTATTGGATGTCTCATATTTCTTTCTCAGCAGACCAGCCATCTCTTGCTCACCTGCCAGTCCTTTCAAAACCAGTCAAACAATCAGGTACATCGCCACCAGTTACTGTAACCAGAGTTTTCAAGCCATGCCATCCTCAGCAGCACCTCATGTAAAATCCAGATCTCCACTGTACGGGGGGTCCAAAGTGAAGCGCTTCCCTGTACCCAATGACAAAGTGCCGTGGACTCAGACCTGGCCTCAGTACAGTCCCGTCAGCTACACGGACCCCGCTGTAGCAAAGAAGCCACAATGGGCTGACCCTGATATTGGGTGAGAAACTATTTAAACTGTGTCAAGAATAGTTTGACAAATTTAGTTTGTATGTGTAATTTTCTTGGCTCAAAAGAAGAGTTAATTTTAAAATTGATGTTAAATGAGTCAGTGATTTAGCTGATCTATGGAATCACTTATGCTTGTTTTTCAGCTCCTTCTCACCAAAGTTTAACAGTATTGATGGTGGTGTTGACCGGACAAGCTTCGAAGGGAACTACAAAGTAGAAAAAGGAAAACCACTGTAAGTTATAGTGCAGCAGCCTCTGACATTTAGCACATATTAAGATTATTTTTAACCAAAACAGTATTGGCATCTGTACATTTGGCAATTTTCAAACTTTCTTTAGTTAAAAAAAAATTCTCACTTAAAAAACAAGACTATAACACTCAATTGAAAGTTTAATGTCTTAGAGCTTGCTAGATACAGTATTCCCTGCACAGAGCTGCTGACTTGATGGTCATTGCCTGGGTGTGTAGTGTTACATTATGATATTCCATTAAATGTTAATCTCAAAGCCATTGATTAAAAAAATCTTGAATATTAATGCACAAATATGTCAGGATGTCTCTCCAGAGATGTCCTGAGTTAAATTAGTGTGTACTACACCACCACTTTGTCATTTCCACTTTGAACTGTAATATTATTTCTCAGAAATGTTTTTGATTATCCGCCATCTTTGCTTTTTGCTCATTTAGAAACCCTCGGGGACGCACTGGGCTGGCTGACAGAGGTTTGCTTGGACGATGGGGTCCTAATCATGCAGCAGATCCCATTGTCACCAGGTAGCTTTTTTTCTACACACCTGCCAACCAGCCTTTATTACTGGAATGTAATCTGTTAATAAATAGGGCAGATTTGTTTTGCATGATTGTTTGACGATGTGACTCATTGTCGGGCAGGTGGAAATTTGATTCAAAAGGTGGAAAGATACTTCACTCAGTTTCCAAACGGCCCATCCTGCAGTTCGTGGCCATTAAGAGGAAGGACTGTGGAGAGTGGGCCATCCCTGGGGTTTGTGACTTTTCCATTTATTTTCTCAACTGCTTTCCTAAAGTGTTGTTATATCAAAAATGGAACACCCTGCCTGATACAGTCAGACATGCCACATCAGTAGCCATTTTTAAAAATAGTCTTTTTTTCGACTGCATTCTGTTGTTGTGTGTGTGCATGTGAGCTCGTGTGCATATGTGTGCATGTGCGAGTTTAAGTGTGTCTACATATGATTGTTTACTTGCACTTGCACTCTCTTTTTTATGCTATATTATGTACCTGTTGTGAAGCACACTGAGTCTGCCTTGTGCATTAGATTTGCTTTATAAATAAAGTTGAATTGAATTGAATCGTATTTTTTAATTTAATCAGTAAGCTGTTGTCTTTTTCATAGGGAATGGTAGATCCAGGGGAGCAGGTTTCTCTCACACTGCAGCGGGAATTCTCAGAAGAAGCCTTGAATTCACTGGTGGTCCCAGCACCGGAGAGAGCAAAAATTTATGAGCGTATTAACAAACTCTTCAAATCAACAGGATTTCAGGTCAGCAAGTAACAAACTTTTACTAGATTTGAAGCTGTTTGGTTAAGGAGAACTAAAACTTGGAGTAGTGCTGAGTGTGTTGCAAAATAGTTTTTTTTCTTTTTTTTCCAGGTTTATAAAGGCTATGTGGATGATCCACGAAACACAGACAATGCTTGGATGGAGACGGTTGCTATCAACTTCCATGATGAGTCAGGTATCTATAATTTATATTATCCATCTAAATTATCCCTATTCAGGTGGACTTTAATTACTTTCTAAATCTTTTTCATTTACTTCACTATATTTCCATCAAATTAAAGATCATTTTAAGCTGCAGGTCTCATTTATTTTCTCTAAGGGAGGACAAATAACTAAAACTAGAGATACGAGGTGCAGTGAGACATATCTTTCCTTCCTGTAGGCAACAGTGTGAGCGAGCTGCCATTACAAGCTGGTGATGACGCAGGACAAGTCAAATGGGTTGACGTTGACTCGTCCTTCCCCCTCTACGCGAGTCATTCCTCTTTCCTGGAGCTGGTTGCCAAAGAGAGAAAAGCCCACTGGTAACCAGGCAGCAGATTTTACTCTGACATTATAATGAAGAAATCATGCAAGCACTTGCATTCCTTGTGCACTGAAAGAAATTGGGTATTTAGGATGTATGAGAATATTGCCTCACTTCTTCCCAGCATAATAAGCCCAAGTTATAACAATTTATGCCTTAAATGCATCTCATTATTTTGCTATACTACTGTGCACTCTATAGAAATGTTATAACTGTGTAGTATCAACATATTGTAAAATGAATGAAATCAGTTTGAAAGCTTGGCTGCAATAAGAAAGCTCACTGTGAAACTGAAGTTTTCCAAGAATGTTACAGCTGCTGTTTGGAGGGAAAATAGAGGACATGTACTGTACATATTCATCATAGACTATATGTAAAGATAGACAGAGTGGCAGCTGCAAACTAAAATCTCTCTTGGTGGCTTCAGTATAAATCATAGATCACATTCTTTCTCTGTTATTATCCAATGGAACCAAACTAAAAAAGTCAAAGTACACGTCCAATCCAAATTTCATAAAGTTTCTTATTTTTCCGGCATATTTGTTGAGAGTGAGTTGTGTACAAACTGAATAACAGCCACAGTTCCCAGTCACGAATCCAATCAGGTTGTGGCCAGGCGGACATCACTTTCCTGCATCTTTACTGTACAAACTCTGTCTCCAACGTGTGCAACACAAGCAGCTTGTCAGTTCCTGTGGTTCTGGAATTTTGGCTTTTTCCACAGTGAGAGGAAAGAGTATTGCAGCATTGTCTTTATGTACAGTCTATGGTATCCATAATGAAACTTTAATTTGAAGGCAAAGCATGGATTTAATACTGAGAAGAAAAATGCAAGATGGTGCTCAGTGGCATGACTGACCGACCACTTTTTTCTGTTGTAAAAAAAATATGCTAATTTATTCATCACACTAACTGAGCGTGATCATGTAAGAACAAAGACAATGAGCTGTTCAGCATAACATGTACAACATTAAATTGAAATAAAGTGTAATAAGAGGGGCAATCAAAATGTAATTGAGTGGACTGACTTTGATCTTTACATCTGAATAGAATGTGAAGAGGCAGTGGACAGACAGGCCGAAGCTACAGGGAAACATGTTTTCAAGTGATAGCAGAGAATGCAAAGGCCATTTCACACCCAGCAGCTTGTCGATGCAAACTCACACTTCCTTGTGTGTCATCTTGTTGCTAAGTATATTTTTTTTAACAGGAGGAGAGATTGGGAGTCATGCAGGATCTGATGCTGATATAAACACAATGTCATATACAGTACTTAGCATAAATGAGTACACTCCCTTTGAAAAGTAAGATTTTACTCGATATCTCAATGAACATAAGCACAGTTTCCAAAAAAATTGGACAAAACTGAGTTTTATGGAACATTTCCTTAACTAAAAACATGATATGCTGTATAGTGTCCCATAGAAAATATTGATTCTCAAAGAAAACTCAAGGTTTTTTGACAAATCTGTTGGGGTGTAATTACAAGTTTTTATGTTGAGCACTGTACATAGAAAGTGAGGTTGTGAAAAACATGCTGTTGTGGTGTGTTAGAAATGGCAAGTTTACATGTTATAAAGGTAGGGAGGATGGATTTTTATAAAAGAGGATAAAAATTGTGTTTACCAAACTTAAACAAGAAATAGTTCATTAAGTTATAGGTAGCTGATAGGTTACATTTTAGAACTTATTTTTATGTTTCTGCCATAGCATTTGTACTGTGTGTATCGTATGATACTGATTTATGTTAATATGCCTGCAGCTTTGCAATGATATGTACCATAAATGAACATTACAGCATAATATTTTCTTTTCATATCCATGTTTTTCAGCTTTAGTACATTCAGTGAACCCATTGGACTTAGCAGTTTCCACATTTACTGTACAATAGGAGCACTAATACAATTTATTGTTGTAGAGTATCTCCTATCTGGAGCTTTACATTAACTCATAAAGACCCAAATATGCGCCAGTGACCAAAAGCATTTACTGATCTAAAATATTTAATAATTTTAGAGCCACTAATCCTATCCATGTAAATAATTGGTGCAAAACATAGTTTGTCATCTTTTCATGGTCATAAATGACCCATTTGGACATTCAGAGGCTCTGTAGTCACTGTGAAAACAGGGGTTTTCTTCTACAACATGAGCTCACAAGTAAAACCCATGAAGTTTGCTCAGTGATAGTGGATGAAGGCACTTGTTTTATGTTCAGTTAATGATATATTTACTGAAAGAATCACTTTTTAAAAGTTTTCTATGTTTTTGGTGTGATAACGCTCAAATGTAATATCAGTATGATGATTAAAATACATTATCAGTAAAATAAATATTGGAAAATATCTGATTTCAGATGAAGAAACTGCAAAATGGAGAGGATAATGTAATAATAAATGGTGATAAATCACCGAAGTTAAATACAGAGAAAGAAGAATTTGGGAACTAACAGAAAAGCAGCACTGGGTTTTTATGGGTTAAATTTCAAACCGCTGGCTTTAACAGAGAGATTCTTGCTTGTGGTTATTACATGACTGAAAATAAGCTGAAATGTTATTTTTGTAACACTTAAGTACTAAAAAATAATCAATTTCAATTATGTAAATGATTTTACTGATATAACTGTTATGTTTGGTTGGTTCATTTTGGAAATGAACCTAAAAAAACAAAATAAAACTTAGATGGATAAATTCCTAAATCCCTAAAAATAAAATTATTAATAGTAATTATTCATAAAGGCAGTTTATTTTGTTATTCATTTGACACACTTTATATCTAAATTTCTGACAAGATGACGTGTATTTTGTCATCATTGTCAACTCAGTGTCTGTAATGTGTCGTCTTGATTCAGCCTTGATGGATGCATTGCCATGTATTTACAAACGACAGTGCAGTGTTTGTAACTATGAAACATATGCTTTCCCTTTTTTATTGTTAGTTTCCACTTCCATATTATATAAAGCTCACCCACTTCTAAATTATATAACTGGATAAAAGAAGGTGCAGAACATTTTCAGTACTGTAACCTGTAATGTGAGATGGTGTAGATCAGACAGTTTCAAACATGTTTGTAGCTTTAAATTACCCATCAAATACCCAGTTTTCTAAAATAATTTATGAATATTTTGTGATACATTTTGGTGAATGAAGAGTATGCATATGAAATGGCATGCATTTTTTGCTAACTTTGGTTATATCTGGGTATCTTCATATGTGTCTTTATATTAAACCTGTGTTCTTACATTTGTGAAGATTCATGATAAAAAATAAATATATACATGAAGGTATACTTATAATATAACTTTAATTCACACATTTCTTATCAGCAAGAATATTGAAATTAATGTGCAAGGAATAGGATCCCTCTTGGTTTTTCAGATCTGTCAAAGTGTTTTTTTTCTGCCTCCACTACTGGTATCAAATGCAAAAGAAAAGTATGGATTGCAGTCACAAGTAGTTTGTGATAAGAAGGCAAACAGAAGAATCTAGAAGGAAAAAGTTGTAAATTATGATCAGGGGTCGAATTATGTATTTTTCTCTAAGATGGCCTCTTAGAGAAAATAAGAAAAAAGTTGTGCAATCTGGATTTTTTTTTTTTTTTTTTGCTTCTGATACATTTTTTTTTTTCTGATTAGTTTGCTGATGCCAATCCAATACCATTTTTTTCCTTTGTTTTTTACTATTAAATTTAGATTTCAGAACAAACATAAATTTCTGGTATATGGTTAACATCCAAATAGCTCTTCCCAGCATTAAAATTAAATGCAACCTAAGGATATGTTTCATAACTTACACAACTTCTTCTTTTTGTTTTTCAACAAACCTACACTAAAGGTCAGATAAAGGACCAAGTCAATCCAATTCAGTATTTGTGGTATATTATACTGCTTTTAAAAAACAATAATAATAATAAATTAAAAATGCTAGATCGGCACAGGGTTGCTAGGTGTAATGATAGAATTTGTACAATAATTTCACCCTCTGTACGATCAGTAATTCCAAAAATCCTGTAATTCCATAATTTTTGATCATTTGACTCCTTCAATACATCCATATTAGCAAACAGCCTGCAAAGCATTGATGTTACATGGTCTCTTATGCCTCTTCATAGTCTTTACCACAACATACCACGAGTGACACACAATGTAGCATGGCAGCATGAAACATAATCAAAAGTTTATCAAACCAGTCCAGTTGAACTGAGAACTATACATCAAAGCTTTGTTTTTGTTTTTTTCTAACAGTGCTGTTAGTTTATTTTAAAGTTAAACTGCTATACTACACATGATCTTTTTCTTTCTTCTTTTCCTTTTGGCTATTCGCCACAATGAATCATCTGCCTCCATCTCACCCTATCCTCTGCATCTTCTTCTTTCGCACCAACTAACTTCATGTCTTCTTTCACCACATCCATAAATGTCCTCTTTGGTCTTCCTTCAGGCCTTCTGCCTGGCAGTTCCAACCTCAGTACCCTACTACCAATGTATTCATTATTCCTCCTCTGTACATGTCCAAACCATCTCAATCTAGCCTTTCTGACTTTGTCTCTAAAACATCTTACATGTGCTGTCCCTCTGATGTACTCATTCCTGATCCTATCCATCCTCGTCACTCCCAGAGAGAACCTCAACATTTTCATCTCTGCTACCTCCAGCTCTGCCTCCTGTCTTTTTCTCACTGCCACTGTTTCTAAACCATACAACATCGCTGGCCTCACCACCGGCTTGTACACTTTTCCTTTCGTTCTTGCCAATACCCCTTTTATCACACAACACACCTGACACATACTACACACAGTGCGTGGTCATATTTTACTGAAGCTGATGGTCCTGAGCAACATCAAATCAGGTATGTACAATAATTTTCCTTCAGAATATAATAATTTGAAGCTTCTGGTATGATAATACCAATGTTCCTTTTATCCTATATTTTCATTTAACTTGAAAAACGAGCTTGCTTTATGATCAAAATATAATTCGACATTTGAGGGACCCCCACAGACTTTTGACTTTGCTTTCATGGGAGAATGTCTTCACTCTATGGGGGCTGAGCCCCTCTCTGGCTCCAAAGTAATTCGAACACTGTTTAAGATCCTATAATTTTCCCTATTTTTTCTTGAATTAATGCGTCTAGTGGACATGCCTGAGATAAACTACATTACCCAGAGGCCTCTCTGATTTAAATCCAGTCCTGCTGACTACGTGGCCGAGCTACGTCTTTTTAGCGGACCGGGGTGATTCAAACGAAGCACACCGGCTTTGTCCAGAATCCACTTCATTCAGTCCTGCACTTCAGATGTTTGAGCAGATCCTGTCGAAAGTTTGATATTATCGTTATCCTACAATGTCTGGAAAAATCAAGAGCCGAAATGCTGCAAACGCAGACTCGATATCCGGCGGAGTGTCCTGTGATGAGCGCATCTTGCGGGATTGTCATCAACTGTACACGGATCCTCAGAGTGGTGAGTAGGCTGTCACATAACACAGAGGACCGAGAGCCTCCCTGGAAACTTATCCAACTCACTCTTGTTTCACAATAAAGCAAACTACCTCATAAATAGCTCTCTGTTGTTCAACTAGCTAACTTGTTAGCTTTGATGCAAGCTGGCTAACCGTTAGCTAGCTAGTTAACCTAGTGAACATACGCTATTAAAGCTTTAGCAGCTTTGCTAAGTTGATTATGGCTGACTCAGACAACTACAACTTGTGTTGCAAGCATTTTTACTATATAGCTTTCACTATTGTTTACTTAATGTCGTGGGTTAGTTTAGGTCACAATGTACAAATATTGATCTGAAGTATTTTCTCTGTGTTGTGTAGGGCTGATCACGGTGGCAGAATCTGTTGGAGTGAAGTTACTTCCACCCAGGAAGAAGATTACTGTGATGCTGATGGGAAATCATTCTGCAGGAAAAAGCTCCTTTATAAACTGGTAAATACTTTTTTTCAAAAACGTCTCCATGTGGAGAGCATGTCTGTCCATTCAAGACTCCCCACTCTGCCTCCTTTGCTGGAACTGCTCCAGAATTGAATGGCCTCATCCTCGACCTGTGCACAATCCTTCCACCACATTTAATGAAAATATGTGCAGTGGGTTGTTCACAGTTCTGTCCCTTAGGCAAGATAAAGTATAACGGACCTAACAAGTATGTCTATTCAGGTTTAACCTGTCTAGCTTAATTAATCCGTAACATTCAGTTACACCTTGGCACAGTTTGATGTTTCACTAAATGTGATCAATAATGGGACAATAAAAATGACTGGGCATGAGGTTGTGCTGACCAATAAAATATTATTAATAGATTTTCACTGAATAATTTAGCTTTATGTCATGAAATAAAACTGAATAGCTACATTGCCTGACACTGTGTCCTTTTTTTTTTTTTTAATTTTTTTTTTTTGACAGGTATGTAGAAGAGCACATCCAGCGCACTGGTGTGGCCATTGAGACCCAAGGCTTTAATTTTGTCACAAGTGGTCGCAAGAGAGAATCTCTCACAGTAAGTTCCACATGACATTATTTTTTATATACAGGGTGTGTGCTTAAATATTACCTTCCATGAATCCAGTTTGTTTAGTTTGCCCAGTAACTCTAGAGCATGTCACGCCACATTTACAGTCTGATCTGATCTGATTATGTGTTTTTAATTTTTGTTTAGGGGAATGCTACCCTTCATCTATATCCACATTTCAAGCCTCTGCAAGAGTTTAAAGGTGAGACCAATTGCCCCTTGAAACACCATGCAATTCCTTTATGTATGGAATAGTGTGGCAGAACTCTTACAGTTTATTGGTTATTATATGAAAACATGACGGAGTACAACCATAAGACTTACAGTGAGACAAATGAAGTTCATGCAGTCTCATGAAATATGATGTGTCACACAAAAGGTATTTAGGTCATAGTGCTACAGTACTGTCAGACTATAGTTGAGCTTCAGGTGGTTCTGAAAAATTTCTTAATTTGATTATTGTTTGTAAAAAAACCCAAAACAAATAGCATTATAATTTATTAAGACCTGATTGAGTACGCCCATCCAGTCCACATGTGTTTTGTGGATTTGGAGAAGGCGTTCGACCGTGTCCCTCGTGGTCTCTTGTGGGGAGTGCTTTGGGAGTATGGGGTCCGGGGCCCTTTGTTAAGGGCTGTCCAGTCCCTGTATGACCAAAGCAAGAGCCTGGTTCGCATTGCCGGCACTAAGTCAGACCTGTTCCCGGTGCATGTTGGTCTTCGGCAGGGCTGCCCTTTGTCACC
>JAPTGZ010000027.1:13009955-13024330 GCA_029814645.1 Fowleria isostigma | reverse complement strand
AATATAATAACAAAAATAGCTCATAAGAGTTTAAGCTCAGAGTTGATATCTATCCATTCCATGGTTTTCTTGATAACAACCAAAACAACATTAGTTCTTACATCAATAGCTATGGCACTGTACTGACAAAAACAGTGCTTTTAGACACACATTTACTGATTATTATTATTTAGTTTACTATTCTGTGTGTTTTTGTCACATGATGTCACACAGGAGTTAGTACTTGATTGCATAACTATTGTTTTTGATGACTTTTGATGGTCTAATAATTTTTTTCCCATGACTACCTGCATACACACACACACCTTTTTTTTTTAAACTGACTGTAGGTCCATCCAATCTGGAATTTGCCAAGTGCTTATTAAAGTTTTCCTCAGACATTTATTCTTATTTCTCCAGATACTGTGTGATCAGATTTACCTCATTCATTATTCACTTTAATACAAAGGTCAAAAATACAACAGTCAAATTAAAAACTCCAAAATGTCTCTAATGAGCAAAACTTAAGTTCTTTGTTCTGCATTTTAACTTGTAAGCATAAACTTTCTATCAGTTTTATTTTACTGCTTGATGCTTTATTTATTTTAGTACAATTTCTGACATTTAAGTAAAGAAATGTGTCATCATAAACCTTTTCTTTGCTTTTAACCTGTTCTAACCTTCTAACAAATTGTTCCAACAGTTATCTAATTCTACTGGAACAGACATTGTACCTTGGCCAGCTTCTCTCCATCCTCTGTCTTCACAACCCTCTCTGCAGCCATGTCCGACTGTAAGACAGCAGTGGGCAGAGAAAATATAAGTCATCACAGCGGAGGTGAAAGGTCTCAGATTCACCATCCCTTTTAGCTACAGTGATGCACCATCATGTCAGTCTGCGGAGCCACATCTACTTCAGACTGATGAGCTGTCACACAGTCCACCTCCAGCAGGAGAGCAGCACTCCCACAGACTGATGCCGCCAGTCCTGCCGCTCTCACAGCAAATGATCACAGCCGCTGCCGTGTGACACCTCCGACCCCGCAGAAGGGTGAATCCTCCCTGAGCCACCAGAGGGAGCTTTTCTGACATATTAGAAATGACTGCTGGTGGCTTTTTCATCACCAGCAGCTTTGAAGAGAAAATAGTTTCATGCAATGGAAGCTTCAAGCAAGAAATATATGTGTTTTAAATCCATCCCGGTCGTTGGGTGATTGGTAAAGTTTATTTCACAGAGAATAAATATACTCATGCATAATCTGTCTGACAATTATGCAGAGCCGGTCCTACCTAATGCGGCGCCCTAGGCAAGATTTTAAATGGTGCCCAACTCCATCAGTGATTTATATACACTTACAAAAGAAATGTAAAAGCATTGTCTTTAATTTATAACATGGACACTCTCTCAATGAGCTTTTCTTCCTGGATAAATAAGAAATAAAATTATAAAATAACATGTCACCCAATTTACATGCTTAACAAATTTAAAAAATATATATATCTGAAATACAATATGAAATACCCTCACCACAATAATATTACCAAAAAAAATATACATGTTGACTCCTTCGTCTGTCTTTTTGTTTTGTAAATGTGAAGCTGTTTTGAACTCTAAATGGACCTCTGTGAATTCTGTTAGAGTAGATGTTCCGGTTACTGTCAGTACTGTATCTTTACTTTACGTCTTTCTTTCTCTCTCCCATTTTTCCTCTTTTTTTCTTCCCTCATTTCAAAAAAGCTCTGCTTTTTTAAGAGAGTGAAAAAGCCTTATTTCTAGAACATCTGTTTTATTTTTCATATAAATAAGGAAAAAGCTTGCCAAGATTTATGTTTTCTACATCGGGCGGCTGTGGCGCAGATGACAGAGTGGGTCGTCCAGTGATTGAAGGGTCAGCGGTTCAAATCCCACCTCCAACTGTCCACATGTCAAAGTGTCCTTGGGTAAGACACTGAACCCTAAATTGCTCCCACTGCAGCGTGATAGTACCTGACATAGCGGCAGCCCACGGGTGTATGAATGGGTGAATGTGAAGCTTGTATTGTAAAGCGCTTTGAGTACCATTAATGTGTAGAAAAGCGCTATATAAGTATAGACCATTTACATATAAAAAACATTCTAAAAAATAGCCTAACTTTTTCTTAAAAAGATTTTCTAGCTCATATCAAAGTGATTTATTTCTTATACTAAGCACTATTTATTAAAATTGTAGAATTTTTTTTTTTTAATCTAGTTTTAAGCCTCATTATGTTTTTTTCAGTTGATAGATTCTTTTGCTTGTATTCTAAAAACTTAGCCAAGAATTTTTTTCTGACTCCATTGGCAGATTTTTTGCTCAATATAAGCCAATTTGACCAGATTTATGATTATTAGGCTTCTTTCTGGCAGGGCATTTTTTTTCAGTGCTGTGCTCCAGACAGTTTAGGTCATTTTGAAATAGTTAGAAAGTTCTCCGGAGTCAAATCAATAAATTGTGTAATAAATAAATTATTAACTGGGCATTTCTTTATATTTTAAGAATTCATAGTAATAACTATTTTTAATGTAATTCTATTGAAGGTACATTTTTTCCTGATTCTGGTGGCGCCCCCTGGAGGCCACGGCGCCCTTAGCATTTGCCTGTATTGCCTCATGGGTGAGCCCGCTCTGCAATTATTATATAAATAGACTGTTATTTTTACTGTTGGGATATTCTTGTTACACATGAGCGTGTACACAAAAACAAACCAGTGAAGACACAAAAACGCGATTACAAATGCATTTCCCTTTTAAATGTGAAAACGAGCGAGTAAATCCGCTGCATTCATGCATGTGCTGCACAGTGGAGCCACTTTCTAGCTTTCAAGCTTCCACATGTCTGTGTCAGTGTGATAAGAGTGTGTTAAAATTGTGCTAAGGGACCAGTTATCCTCCTGATCTTTTTTATGTAATGCAAAAAAAAAAAAAGGAAGCTTTGCTCACCTTGTTGCCGAGCAACATGATGACCACATCCTTCTGGGCATAGTCATGTATTTCATTCAGCCAAGCCTTTAAAAGTACAACAGACAGACAGACAGTGAGCAAAGAGGGCTGCTCTATAAACAAAACAAATGCCACTACGTAAAAAGTTGAGTGTTTTTTCTCCTCGCTTCCTCGTAAGCTGCGTATTATTACCATCCTCCAATCAATCATGGGGAGCCTGAGTCACTCTTATCCTTGAACACTTTTATTGCTTTTCATTAGTGAAACTGGGGACTGTGTAACCAAGCAAACGATAACATCACATCATTTACAAAAGGAGGCTGTGAGAAAATGTGGGAAGCCTTTATAGTACTTTGCATGTAAATAGTTAGAGTGAAGCGTTCAGCCTGAGAGGTTTAGGAGCAGGAAGTGAAAATGAAGAGACAGACTAAGGAGAGACAGAAAGTGAAAAGTCATTTGAGACAGTCATACCCTGATATTGTCGAACGACGGCTTGCTGGTGATATCATACAGCAGAAGTAATGCTGTAAAAAGAAAGAGAGGAGCAGTTTGGTCTCACCTTTATTGTGGTCTACACACACACATACCAACACCTACACATACTTTCTACACATATTAATAAAAGGCGCATATTTCAGCCTCGAGGTTATCCCCCCTTGGCTGTGTGACTTCTTCCTACACGCACAAACACACAAGGCATGAGGAAGTGGAACAGAAAAACCAAAGGTTACCCTGGGCATCTCTGTAGTAGGCGTGCGTTACGCTGCGGAATCTCTCTTGGCCAGCTGTATCCCAGATCTGCGTTACAAAAAAACCCACATAATTACATAGCTGCTAACGTGGGAAAACTGAAAACCCTAAAAAATCCACTCTACAAATCCTGCACAGCCAACGACTAAAGCGGAAACATGCCATTATAGACTCGTGGTGATGCGGAGGGCCTATTTTGGAATTAATCACAGGATTTTAGCATGTGTAAGAGAAGCTGTAGATTTACTCGAGCTAACAGAGGAATCTAATTTTGGCACCTCCCACTCAGTGTTGAATGAACAGGTTGTAATGATAGATGGCTGTTTGCCTTAGATTAACAGTAAGATCACACATAACCCTTTAGCTTGGGTTCTCACACAAATAAAGTGAGTGTCAATGAAATAAATGATGCATAATCGGGGGGATTATTATCAAGTAGGTGTCATCATCACCATTATCAGCCTCCAACAGTGTAAAATACAATTAAAACAGGTCCGTAATTAAATAAAACATGAAAGAAAGCATCGAGAGGGGCCAACTGGGGCATTTATTTTGGATGCCTCTTGGACGCCTCCATGGGGAGGTGTTCCGGGCATGACCCGTTGGTAGGAGACCTCGAGGAAGACCCAGGACATGCTGGAGAGACTATGTCTCTCAGCTGGCCTGGGAACGCCTCGGGGTCCCTCCTGAGGAGCTGGAGGAAGTGTCTGAGGAGAGGGAAGTCTGGGCATCCCTGCTTAGACTGTTGCCCCCGTGACCCAGCCCCGGATAAGCAGAGGAAGATGACATGACATGAAAGAAAGCACTAAATAATTTCATTTCAAACAATTAGCCATGGGCCTGGATGGCTGGAGAGTCAGTTGTAACCGAAGGGTCGCCGGTTAGACTCCCTGGACTGGCAGAGAGTTGTTGGCTGATGTGCCCTTGAGCAAGGCACTTAAATCCCCCCCAGTGTGCATGCAGTGTGTGATGCATGATCTGATGATGGGTTAAAGGCAGAAGACACATCTCAGTGTGTGGTGCATATGTATGTTTATGTGTGTGAACCCCTACTGACAAAATGAAGATTCTATTCTATTCTATTCTATTCTATTCTATTCTATTCTATTCTATTCTATTCTATTCTATTCCATTCCAAGTGGACAAAGAGGGGATTTATTTTGCGATGGTGCTGTATTTTGTTCCATGATGCTAAAATATTAAGCAGATATACCAAGATCAGACCAAACATATGGAGCACTGAGTAAGATGAGAACGGATCTGAAATCCATGAGTACAATGACGCAGATCTGACAGGTGCAGAATAATTCTGTGGGGCTGAAATGTAAGATCACTGAAAGGCCTTTGGAAGATCTCCTTTTATTTGCCATGCTCCAACTGACAGTGTAGTAGAGTTTTAGATTGCACTTGCATGGACTATTAGCCTTTTCTTTTTTATTTTTCTTCTTGTTATCATTGTTAATATCTTTTTTTTTTTTATGTTGCTTTCATGTTTTGGTGTGTTTTATTGCTGAACTTGCTTTCTATGTGACACTATTTGTTGCTGCCACTCTGACCGGGACTCCCTCTTGTATTTCAATGGGAGCCCCCCTGGGTAAATACAGGATAAATAACTAGTTAATCATTACAAAAATAAATGCAATTATACTGCAGTTGTAAAGAATTACAGTTACTGATCTTATTACATCTGTATGTGATCTTAGCAGTGGCAGCTCATCATTAGAGGGCGCTAGAGCACCGCCCCGCCTGTCTCGCATGAAGAGGAAGGTGATAGGTCTCACCAAAAATAATTTTACAAAAACATTAATATTTAAATAAATGAGCTATACATGATACAGCCTGTGAGTACCATGTATAATCTGCGTTCAAGTGTAGTTTCAAAATGTTTTTGGTCAACAAATGAGCAGTCAAGTCACGTGTTTCCTGTTGGGGTCCAAAATCTGCGCCCGAGGCTCTCCGTTTACCAGAATACACTCATGTTGTAAGTGGTGCATGTGTAGTATAACTAACCTGGCCGGCCATTCCGTTTTCTCAGTGTATTTAATACTGAGAAAACAGTCTGGATTTGAGCCGATCACTGTGAAACATGCACGATCTGTTCTATAACGACCAATCACATGTCTGGGGTGGGCGGGTGTTTTGCAATGCGTCATACACGCCAACTTCTTTTTTGTCGCATGTTAAAGTCAGTTCTGAGGCCAAAAATCTCTTTACAACTGTTGCTGGTTGTTTGATTCAAAAATAAGGATTGAATTACAGATTAAAGCCTGTATTCTTAAATTTGTCAGACAAAAGCATCACGTCTGTCTTATCTGGGATTGGTTAGGTTCATATTTGGATTCAAGCCCTGCGATTCCAGATGGATTTCTCATTGAGAAATACAGATGCTGGCCAGGTTACAGTAGACCTTTATCCAATGAAAGAGATAGGAGAGCCTCAGGGCGCAAAAAAATTGTGCCAAAACCACCTCCAAGAGTAAACGTCACATCCTGAAAACAATCAAGGCTTTCCTCAGAGATGGAATCAGTGAAGAGGTCCATAAATAATAGGAGGACCAAGTGGCTGGATAGCTTAGTAGTTAATACAATTGTCTATGGTGTGGGTTCCAGGGGGGATTGATACCCAGTGTGAGTGATAGCTTTAATATGTTGTAGCCCAGATGTTAATTTTCTATTTTTTCAATGCTATGCGATCTACCTGTGTGACTTTCACCCCCAGACTAAATGCATTGTCTATACTATCAGTGGAAAAGACACTTATCAGGAACATGCCTGACTTTAACAATGGAGTCGTAAGAAAAATGCACATGTTTTGAAGGATGAGTGAAATTTACATATAAAAAATACATGTCTAAAAACATATATTGTGCATCTTTATTTAACTGAAATTAATATTTTAAACTCGTGGTGCATGTACTTTAGTGTATCCTAGTGGTGATATGTGGTTATAGTGCAGCTGAATCCTGACTTGGATACCGCGCCCACTAAAAATAATTTCACCAGCCGCCACTGGATTGTAGTTAAAGCAAAATGCTTAAAAGTATATACATGTAGACTCCCGACACACTTTCCACCATTGGAAATTCAATAATATTTTAGGATTTTTCACCTTTATTGCTCAGTTCACAAGATGTTTTTAAAGGTAATCAAAAGAAAATCAGCATAATGAGCTACACCGATGAAATACAGTCAAGAAAAAAAATATTAAACCACCCTCGTTTTCTTCCATTTCTTGTTCATTTTAATGCCTGGTACAACTAAAGGTACATTTGTTTGGATAAATACAATAATAACAGCAAAAATAACTTATAAGCATTTAATTTTAGAGCTGATATCTATCCATTTTGCATGTTTTTCTTGAGAATAATCAAAATCACACAAGTTCTTGCATCAATATCTATGGCATTGTTTTGACAAAAATGCACTTTTAGACATTCCATGTTTTCTTTTCTGTCTGTTTTAGTCACATGATACACACAGGAGTTAGTATTTGATTGCATAACCGATGTTTCTGATGAATTTTGATGATCTAATCATTTTTTTCACAACTGTAAGCACAATAGTTAGTTACCAAACAGGACAACTAGTAATCTTACCATGCTTTATATACAAATTAAAACTTACTTAATATACTTTATAGTTAATAAAAGTAACCTTCCCAACATTGCTGACACTGCAAATTTTACAAAACATCCTGAAAATGCACACACTTTCCATCTGCATCTGCTTTGACTGATGTTTGTATCGTGTATGACTCATTTCTGAACTGGGTTGTTACCGCCTTGTGTCTGGTGTAAATGCTGGTGTCCTTACCTGCAGTTTAACTTTGAGGTTGTCGACATCCACCACTTTATTCTAGGAAAACACAAAGAGTAGTGAGAGGCTGACACTCCTCCATATGCTTAAGACACTGGAGGGCTGCACAGAAATGAATGACAAAACACCACAGCAGACTACAAAAGCTCATACACTCAGCATGTGGTATAAGAAACAAGACAACTAAAAGTGGCTTTGAATGCTGGCAGAGAAAGTAATTTGCAACACCCACATAACAACAAGGTCCTGGGATTAGACTTAATTACACAACTGTGAGAAACACGACTGGCAGCATAACAACAGACTCCCCCGTTAATTTCCTGCAGCCCTGTGGGGGTGCCCTCTGATTTCCTGTAAAGAAAAGATTGGCCAAAAATAGTTTTAGGCACCCCAGCTAAAAAGAGATGATGTGACAGATGAATGTAATGTGCACTAGCAAAAAAAAAAAAAAAAAGAAAAACTCCTAAGGGGAATTAAGAGTTAGGAAGGGGGGGAAAGGTTATAATTTTTGAGCAAACAGGCAGCGTTTTAACATGATTGCTCAGACACGGGCAAAAGCAGAGATTCTTCCACACTGCTGAACGTGGGCACTGAGGTATTTTGGGAGTCTGTTGTGTTATCATGATCAGATACAGCAACAAGCGCAAAAGTATTTCAACCTTACATAGACAGAAAAAACACAACGACATCAAAGCGAGTGAAAATGAGTAGAAGGAAGTGTGACCAACAAATGTTCAGCAGCACTTCCTTGAGCGTTTCAAAACTTGGTATCAGTGGCAGGTCATCGCAGACCAAACATTTCCTGCGAAAACATGCACACAAGGAAATGCAAGAAGAGCAGCACAAAAACGACTGAAACCTCAGCGATATGTGCAAAGAAAGCGGTCAAAGGCACATAGAGCCGCCACCTGCTGAATCCTGTGCCTTAGCAGAATGGACATGGTTCAACCCCTGCATTAGTTGCCATGGGTTTCCATTTTTTTTCCCCCAATTATGACGTGAGAGGAGCCTGCATGCTGAGTAACTGCTACAAGGAAGCATGCCGAAAATAGACCGGCCATGTTACAAGCTGCCACAACAGCCTGCCTGTCTATCCATGCAAAGAGGACAACCTCAGCATATTGACTCAACCGCTTCACTCAGATTAATCTTAATTCCCGAGCAGCTTTCTCCTAATCTCAAACAAAGGAAAACAAAAAAGGACAGCCAACTATCTTCGCTCCAAGTGTCTGCTGACATTCAGGGGTATTTCACCTCAGGGTATAGTAGTATGGCACAGAAACAACCAGGTTTCCAATTAAAACAATAAAGTGTTCTCTAATGTAAAGCAATCAGTAGATTTCAATAAATTCCTCAAATCCCTGCAGGCTCCAGTGCCTGTTGAGTGGAAGTAAAATAAAACATTCATGCTTGTAAATTGACAGTATCTGTATCTGTCGGACCTCCATTAAGCTCCCCAATGTAAACACCACTTTTTAAAGAATAGAGTCTAGATAATGCAACACAATTTCCTCCCTGAACTGTGCACTCCTGCTTGAATTGCCATTAGTGTGAGTGTTTTGCTTTAACTGGCGGGAAACAGGCGGTTGGGGGGAATCCAGACCACTCAGTCTTAACTGTCTATATTCAGTAGAGGATGATATACAGGAGACATCTGCTCCAGATTCAGCGACAGTCATTGTGTGGGTTTGTCTTTGTGTGCAGGAGGTATATGTGATGAGGTAGGAGCTCGTCTGTCAGCAGTGTGACTCCTCGAGGACCGAGTTGAGCTGCAGCCAATCTTTCCAGGAGACAGGGACGTGGGCAGGCATCTGCCAAGACATTTATGAAGTCGTCCACAGCGCCTAGCAGCACAAGTGGTCTGTGAACTTGACTGATTGGTGAGAGGATTTGTACATTTGGTGCTATGATCACAGAATGATGAAGTGTTTGGTGTGGAGATAAGGTGATAATTGGGCCGATGTCACTCTAACAAGTGGATCACTTGTTTCCTTGTGAATACCATTGGACTGCTTTTGGAATGAAAACATTTCCTCGTCGAAGCACCGGGAATATAACACAAACCACACAGATATAATGAACAACATAATGACTCATTCTGTGAGTCTGGGGCTGTTCAGCAGGGACACTCTCACCCTAAAGTCTATTCCAACGGTGGCTATAAAGTTGCCTCCCAGAAATGCCCCGTCTTTAAAGCGCACCAAGACGCACGTCTTCCCCACAGCTGAGTCTCCCAGCAGCATCACCTAGAGCAAATCCATGACCAGAGAGAAGGACAACAGGTTACAGCCAGCCAAGAAAATAACTGACAGCTTGTGCAAAAATCTAGGATAGCAACTACAATTACCCCCAGGGATGTGTTACATAAATTATTTTGCAATTTGCAAACAGTGAGTAGGACATTTCACAGCTGGAATCATGTTCCAGTCAGATGATGTTATTGTGCAATGTCAGGTTTCACTTCATGTTACCTCAAGTTTTTAATCAGGTCACTCAAATGTCAAAGATTTGAGGCAAACACAGCCACAGGACGCTGTGATGCTCTGTCAGCCGAGTGGCCGCCACCATGTGACACTCTGTCAATACTGGAGAGGGGATTTCAGATGTTGACAGTCAATTTGTAATTTCACCCTCATGTTGTTGTTTTTTTGGCAGAGTGCATCCATCTATGAAACTAATCAATATAATTACAATAACAGGATGTGTAATCATACACAGCAGAGAGCATCAAGCCATGCAAACCCTAAAATGTTCTTCACACAGTTTCTGTGGTTTGACACTGAGTCACAGATGTATTAGCATAAAGTGTGAATTATAGTTCCTGATACAAACTGAACTTTTTATCTCATGTGTTGGTCTTTATGGAGCCCCTGTCTGCACAGGTGTGTCTGTTTGGACAGTTGCTTTAATAAATATTTAATGAGAGGGTTAGTAAGAAGCAACAAGTCCACCCTCAGTAAATATTTGCATATCAGTAAGGCTACATGGAGCGACCTGGAGAGCTTGAAAGCCTCAGGGAGACTACTTAAAATCCAAATGAAACCATCAGTATACAAACACTACCACAGCCTGTTAAACTGTTGAAGATGAGGATGAATAAAGACAGGCTGATCACAAGTGTTAAAGCTGCACATTCCCAAGATGTGAAGAGTCAACATTGATCTGGTTGCAGCTGCAGGTACACGCGGTTTAGTCAAATGGACAGTAAATCTACACACCTGTTCCACCAGCAGCACCACAAAGAACAAAAAAAAAACCCAAAAACCAACCAACACACATATGACAAGACGGAAATACACACCTTGAAGGCAATATCATAATACTCGTTAATAGAAGCGCATCTCTCCAACACATATTTAGACGTTCCGTTTTTAGTCTGCTTGTCCGTCAACGATGTCTTTCTTGTTGACATCGCAATGATAAACAAAAGCCAAACAGATCCAAATCAGTTATTTCCCAGAGATGTTGTCCAAGTAAGACGCGCACTGTTGTGTGTGTGTCAGCCCCTCTGCGCGCATACTGCGTGTGGCCGCCAAATGATCACCGTGCGCTCCCAAAAAAAAAAAGAAAAATCACACCTTGATAAGATCACCCGACACAAGACGGAAGAGATAAGTCACAAGTTGAGAAGAAGACGAAAAAAGCGGTGGCGCTCCACATCTACATCCACCGGTCAGGGAAGCTGGAATGACACACAGGCGGAAACATTTCTGTGATTTTGCAGAGCGCGGAGAGAGCGGTGCATCCTGGCGTGGGCAGATGATTAACTGAGTATATGAGGACGTCGACAGCTCTAGCTCTGCATTTTTTCCCCTTTTTCTTTTCTTTCTTTTTTTTTTTTCCCTTTATGAGTATAAGATCAGTCAATGAGGAAGGGCTGATGTTGTACCCAAACAGCTGCAGGGGTCAAAGCGCGCCGATGGCTGACTCATCCGCTACAGGTGGTGGTCGATCTATGGGAGGGTCAACCAAGACACGGGGAAGAGAGCACAGGCTGAACTATGACCTTTTACATCAAATACTCCACACCTCATCAAAATACACCCTCTTCCTTTAAAGATGGTGAAAGTTAAAAGCGAAAATACACAGTGTTAGGGAGTAACGGGATTACATGTGTTGAATGTAAAATATGAGTAACTATATTTCACTGCAGTTACAATTTTAATCAGATTCAGAATACAGTTACATGTTTAAAGATCATTGGATTACTTTCCGTTATTTTCTATCATTGCATAAATCCAATTTTTTTGTTTTGTTTTATTTATTTTTTTCTCCCATGCATTTCCTCTACATTTCCTGTCCAGGGCCGTTTCTAGCTTCATGGGGGCCCCTAAGTATGATGCTGTTTGGGGGCCCCTCATTTGTCAAACTACAATTAAGAGATTTCTCACCTTTTAATGCTCTACATTAATACAGATGGCGTACTCTGTTCGTCCCCTGTCTACATTACATGCAAACTCTGTCCGTTTTGCGGGGCTTACAGATGCGTTCCCAGACGGACAAAACAGAGCAAAACCACCAGGAACCGTGGAGGTAATGTTGAGATTTGAACAGAATAATTTCCATAAATAGCAGCTTTCAAAGAGTGACTGTGTGAGTTAACGAAAAACTACTGACATATTAAAGATGACTAGTCTTCTCAATATCAACATTAGTATCTACATTAGTAAAACCTCCTCTGTCGTTGCCATTTTTGTTATTGTTGACTTTCTTGTTCTTAAAAAACTTGCTCTTCTTCATGGTACTTGGCCACTATAGAAATTAAGAGCGGCGCCCTCTGGTGGATTGATTAAGAAATGCTCATTCCAATGGACAGGATGCATGGAAGTATGAAGGCAGTGGTGCAGTGGTGACAATGTTAGAAATGGATGAATCAATTTATGTACATAAAGACTCTAAATGAGACTTTAGAGGGTCTACTAAGATGCAACAATCTATTAAAATTAAAGATCTTACGTTGAGCCACTCAGGCCTAAGTTAAACTGATAAAAAACTATAATGCAAGGAAAACAATAATCCTCTATATATCAATAAATTAAACAGATTTTGAGTGTTTATAAAAAAAAAATACTTTAAATAAGAAAATACAACAACCTCTGATTTCTTTTTGATGCCATTTGGGTGTTTGTTTTGTTTAATACTCTTGCTAATGGGAATGGCAGGTGGGTAGCTGTCAATCATTCCCATCTTACCTGTCAACGGCCTGCTACATCACAAACTGTGTGTCAGTGCAGTTCAATGAATATGACCTAATGATGCCACAAAATCACCAGCCACAGCCTATTATTGCAGTTTATTTTATTTATATCCTTCGTTTACTTTTTAAGGGATGTAATAAGTACATGAGATAGCTACAGATACAGACAGGGCATTTGAATTCTCCTCAGATGAGGCTGAACATACAGCTGTGGGGCCCCTGGTGACTTGGGAGCCCTGAGCATTCACCTAGTTCACCTATAGCAAGAAACGGCCCTGGGATTACATATTTAGTAACTGTATCCCCATTACAGTTACAAATTTAATGCATGATAATCAGAATACAGTTACATTTCTAAAAATCAATGGCTTACTTTCTGTTATATTATATAATTTCATAAATCCAGTTTCCCACTCATTTTCTCTCTATTTCCTCTGTCACCACTGGCATTAGGGAGCTAAGAACGAGAACCACATCTAGGTTCAGTCCCCTCTTTGTCCAATTTTCTATAATGAGACAAAACACGAATAACTTGCTTTGGGTTGTACTAGTACATCACATGTTCATATGTGTTTATGAGGCTTAAACCAAATACAGTACATTCATCCAACTCTAAAACAGAACAAACAAGAATCATTCTGTTTACAATGTTAGTTAGCATGGTGTGATTTACTACATTCATATGGTATTAAAATTCAAGAAAATGTGAAAGTAATCCAAGTAGTCAGACTATAATACTCAGACTGAGTAATGTAAGGGATTAAAGTACAGATTATTTTTTGGGGCTTGTACTCTGTAATCTATAATGGAATACATTTTAAAAGTAACCCTCCCAACATTGAAAATGAATAGTGTGTAAAAGCGTTTGAGCTGCTCCATTTATGGACAATCCACATCTAAACAAATACAATTCCATTAAACCAGTTTGATATTATCACCAATTAAGTTTTATCTTTTCCTAGTTTAAAACCTTTTTTCACCATTTTATTTTTTTGGCATCAACCAGCCGTCCTTGTCAAGAACAGATGACACTATAAGCCTAATCCCTTCATTTAATTATCATGTCATACATGTCTAAAATGGTTTCACTGAGACTCCCAACCATATCTGAAAGGGAGTCATTTTCTGCGGTGTTTGTCTCCCCCTAGTGGCCAAGTCAAGTCACAGAGCGTCTCCATCCTTCACTGTGGTGACAGGAGGGAAAAAGAAATGACACATGGCCAGAGATCCTTCATGTTACATAACTGACATGAAATCTCTTGTTCATCTCTCTGTGTCAGTGGCAGCTGCAGGCAACATCTCACCCATTGGCTTTGACTGAGGCAACTATTAATATAAGGACAAATCATTTATTAGCATCACAGAGCGGCTTCAATGGATGAGTGGTTTAATTTTATTCTGGGTTACAGAGAGAAAAGAGAGAGAGAGGGAGAGAGTGATTCCTTCCTCAGAATGAACAAAGAGGATGTAAAAGCCTTATCAGTAAGAGGTGAAAACCTATTCCAAGTCAACAAATGTTCAGGAGACAGCCCAGGCAAACACTGGATACATTTTCACATCATACATTTAAGGTATTTTATTCAGATGATCTTCACCAGGCGTCAAAGTGATACCTGCAGACTGCTACACAAAAATTATCAAAGAGCATTTGCAGGCGCTGTCACATCCTTGGCTT
>JAPTGZ010000027.1:12987303-12999312 GCA_029814645.1 Fowleria isostigma | reverse complement strand
ATAAGTATTATAAAGGATTTGATAAGTGTTAATAAGTGCATATTAAAGGATTTACTAAGTGTTAATAAGTGCACATTAAATTTTTTATGTGAATATTAAAGGATTTAATAAGTATTATAAAGGATTTATTAAGTGTTAATAAATGCATATCAAAGGATTTTATAAAATTTTATAAGTGCATATTAAAGGATTTAATAATTGTATTATAAAGGATTTAATAAGTGTTAATAAGTGCACATTAAATGATTTAATAAATGTTAATAAATGCATATTAAAGGATTTAATAAGTGTTAACAGATGTGTAATAACAATGTAATAAGAGATTTTTTGGCTCAGACTTATTTGTCCAACACCCAGATTAACAATTATCCTGATTGGGCTGTCCTTTCTTTGTCCATTTTTGTTGGGTATAAAATACTTTAATGTCTGAATGTTCTTTTGTCTGATATATTCAACCCATTGAAAGGTGCCATTGTCATGAAATAACCAATATTATTAACACTTCAGTCAGTGGTTATGACGTTACTGCTGATCTGTGAATTTACTGGGAATGTTCACATACAGTACATAAACACTATGCGCAAAGTGGATGCATTCAATTTTTAAATGTAAAAAACAAAAGACATTAACGCTACCTGTCTGTCATGTTCATGTTCAAGGAGCTAAAATCAAAGTCAATACGATTTTATTATTTCTGAAATTATGGTGTTAGTAACAGACTTAACACCTAATCTGTAAGAGTAAGTAAACTGTTGAAATATTACAATTTAAGGTGATTTTTCTGGATGAGACTCTTTATTGACAGGCTTCTTTTATGCCTAAAGGTTAATAACATGGACATTATAAAGTACATTGTTAGTGACATGACCAGTATTAAACAGTTTCATTCTTAGTGGGGGTTTCTCGGGCGTATACTTTGCTGAGCCATTCTCAATCGACGTGTAACATGTAAAAACTGTTAGCATAATGTCAGAGCCGGCTCCCAGGCAGAATTGGCAAATGCTAAGTGTGTCATGACCTACAGGGGGCGCCACAAAATTGGGAAAATTTTCATCTTCAAGGTAATTACGTCTATTAAAACTAGCTATTAACTCTTAAAATGGAAAACAATGCCCATGAAATGAGCTGGAAAATCTTATCAGATTTAATAAGTAAAAGTTAATCTATTTTTTCTTTTTAAATAAAACTATTTTTCTTATGTAAAAAAAAAAAAAAAAAAAATCTTGGCAAGCTTTTTTCCCGCATTTAGATAGAAAAACAAATGTTCTAGAAATAAGGCTTTTTTCACTCTTAAAAATCTTTTTTTTGCAGTGAGGGAAGCAAAAAGAAAAGGAAAAACAGGAGAGAAATAAAGAAAAAGGTAAAGATACTGCAATGACAGTAACTGGAACGTCTGTTATAACTGATTACGCAAGAAAATTTACAGAGGTCCATTTGAAGTTCAAAACAGCTTCACATTTACAAAGCAAAAACGATAGAAAAAGGTGTCAACATGAATATTATTGTAGAGATGGTATGTATATTATTGTATTTCAGATTTTTTTTTATATTTATTTGTAATTTGTTAAGCATGGAAACTGGGTGATGTATCCTTTAAATAAAAAACAATGGTAAAACAATGCTTTTTGATTTCTTTTGTATGCGTATGTAAAGTGCTAATAGAGGGGGCGCTATATAAAATCTTAACTAGGGCGCCATATCAGTTCTGCACAATGTAGTTAAATCGGGGTTCAAGTAATCTGTGTAGAATGAGTCAATATGAGCTCAACTTGATGAGATTTAAGAGAAAACCCAGAAAGACCTGAAAAATGTAGGTTAATGTCCCGATTAAACTGGACAATCCTGATTGAACCTGAAAAATGAAGGAGAAATCTGAGGTGTGGCCATTGAACTGTACCCAAAAGGGAAGTATTTTTTTGCATTTCCAAATGAAAAAAAAAGGGAAAAATGAAGTTCAAGGGTCACCAAAATGATCTATTCCAAGAGCTTCCCAAGTTGCCCCTAAATAGCAAACATGAAGACACACAGACAGACGCTGAAGGGTACGACGATACGCCCAAAGTGACCCCTGTGGTAAATATTCATAAAAGATGAAATGGGACAAACGCGTTGGTTTAAGTGTGTTTTTATTGAGTCATCAGTCAGGATGCCTTCCCTCTGAGCTTCTCCAGAGCCGAACAACGACAGGCTGAAGTTCTCGACTCCGATAACAGACACAGACCTGGGATGACTCAGAGCCACTGCTGGTTACCACAACAGCAGGGACGGAAACCATGACCCCCCACCCCCTCATTCCCAAAAACAGAAGGTCTGCTTCAAATGACACTGAATGGGTGGACTGTCAAATACAACAGAAGTAGACAGCAGTTTTGCGTTTGTTTTTTTTTAAACAGATTATTGGAAATGTACAGACAACATACACACATCCTCTCAAATATAGAAAAATAACATCTGCAACATTTACTCTGCTCTCATCTCAATAAAACTAGGGCTTCACTGAAGCAACTGTACTGTGCAAAGTAAACAAGGTCACTTAAAAACTCATATGGTGTCGACGTAAAATACCACATGAAAAAAAAAATAATGCAAACTATGAGACAAACGGGGGTTCACTATCCTGTCAAAGGCATGACTTGTACAACTCTGGTACAGTTATCCATCCCATAGTAAACAACTCATCAACTCAGTGAAGGCAGCATCGATTTTGTTGATCCTGTGATTAAAATCGGGAAATGTACAGCGTGGAGTGTAACATGTTTTTGTAATCCTATGGTTGAAATGCATGATGGGGATTGAAATGTAACCAGGTTTTCACTGGTGCAAACACAAGAGTGACAATACTGGATGGAATCGAAATGGACGAGGTATGTACTCTGAAAGACAGTATCCGTCTCATTGCATTTTTTCAGCCTTTTCAAGTCGGCTGTAGTTCAGCTAAATCTACACCCTACTCACGACTGAACATATTCATTAGGGATGCACCAATACCAGTATCAGGAACTGGCCCAATACTCAGCGTGTGTAATTCTACTCATAGTCATAAAAGTGCTCCGATACACCCACATCGATACTTTACGGCAGCGTGACGTTCACAGTCAGCAAGTATGTGGGGGAGGGGTTATGTCAGTATTAACCGAGTTTCTGTTACCTTCAGAAATGCGCAAAATGTAAATTGCACAATAGAAAACTGAGACAATCAGATGCACCTTCAGCACGACGGAGCGTTCTGTCCGTCCTCTGCGTACATTCCATACATAATTCTGTACGTACCACCAGGAACTGCGGACGTAGCGGATCTATTCAAAAAACGACTGTGTCAGTTAGTGAAAAACTACTGACATACAGTCACGGAAAATATTTGACCATCAAAAGTCATCAAAAACAATGGTTATGTAATCAAGTCCTAACTCCTGTGTGTATCATGTGACTAAAACAGACAGAAAAAAACATGGAATGAATAAAAGCACTGATTTAGTCAGTACAATGTCATAGCTACTAATGTAAAAACTGATGTGATTTTGGTTATTATCAAGAAAACCATAGAAAATGGATAGATAGCAGCTCTTAAATTAAACTATGAGCTATTTTTGTTGTTTTCATTATAATTGTCCAAACAAATGTACCTTTAGTTGTACCAAGCATTAAAAAGAAAAAATTAAAAACAGAGTGGTCTAATCATTTTTCTTTGACAGTATTTTTTCTCATCAATATCAACATGAGTATTACCTCCTCTGTTGTTGCCATGTTTGTTACTACAAAAAACTACTCTTTTTCATGATATTTGGCAAGTATATTTAATTAAGAGCGGTGCCCTCTAGTGGATTGATTTAAAAACGCTCATTCCAACGCGTTAAATGTCAGTAGCAGCACTTTGTTACAGTCTGACTAATAAAAATGAATATTAAGCACATTTTCAACAGCAACAAAGAACTGCAATGTATTCATTAAGTACTCGGTAATCAAATGTAAGTACTTTTACTTGGTCTGGAAAAAAGTGATATAGGTGCATCCCTAATATTGATCACTAAACAATCTTGACTTAAGGTTACAGGTGTCTATCGGCGGAGTTTTCATGGAAGTGTGGGTGAGATTGTGTTTGTCAACTACTGCAGTCACAATATGTGCAGTTGGATGCTGCACCCCTCTAGGCACTTCCCTTGACCACAAAACTATTCAGAGTGGCTTTTGTTTTAGACCGACATACAATCAACTTAACATCAAATGCAGGGAACCAACAGATAAAACACATTGTTCTAAAATCACAGAAGTAAAAATAAGTCACAGTAAAAAAAGATGCTAAAAAACTACATGCCCAAGAATCCCATCTCCATGTCCTTATTTTTCCTTTATCTGGGTTAAGTATTAGTGGTTGGAAGTTGACAGAATATCGGAAATTTCAACACAAATGTTTCGCTAGTTTTGTTTATTTCCTTGATCTTTCTTGGGGCTTTTTTTTCAGACCTAGATATTAAACTTGATAAAAAATGTTGTTGGGAGCTCCCTTTTTGTTTTAACTCAATCCCAAAAATGCTAAAACTCAAGCTTTAAGTCTTTTTAACAAAGGATTGCGTTCACTGTTTTGTTAATTTTGCGATGCTGGAGCGTATCCCAGCCATCAGCAGGTGAGGGTCCTGGACATGAGCTAGGATTGTGTTGAGAATCCAAGATTTTGAACCTCCAAATATCGCCTCTTGGTCTCTCGAGTACCAATAATCAGTATCTGTCGCCCCCTATCACTGATGTGTCTGTGCAATGGTGACAGTGCAGGTATTTGGCCTAAAGAGGCACCTACTATAATATTAATGACGACTGATGTGACCTTATCCTTGACTTTGAAACTTCTCCTCATCTCACTGAAACGCTACAGTCTTACAGTAAAGTGCACTTCATCTGTCTGCTCCCACTGTTCAGATAATGCTTCAAAATAAGCACAATAACGTGACTTCCAGGTCCCGCTCTCCTTTGTGATGAAGGCGGAACACGGCAAGGAGCCTGTTGTTAAGTTTTGACAACTGCTCTCCCATTCTTTCAAAGCAGAGGAAAACTGAAAGCTGTGTCCAAACATGTGCAGAAGGTTCGTCTCAAACTCCCACAGGCAAGACCCTGACTGAAAACCTATGTGCCAGGCAGCAAAAAACACAATACATCTGGCATTCATGTAACCGTTCGGCAAACTAAACAACCACAAACGCTTGTGCGGTTGCCGTCTTCTATGTGCAAATTCCAGCGGCCGTCTCCTGTCTCCGGTCTGTTCCCACCTCAGACTGTGTGTTGGTGTCTCAGTGCACACAGGTGCAACATCCTCTTATGTGCCTTTGAGCTCTGAACAGACCTCAGAGGCGTCAGGGTCACATGTAGACCGTCTACACCTGACTGACCTCCGCTGCAGGTCCGCCTCTGCCTCAGTCTGTCTGCCAGCGAGCCTCTCCTCTCCTAAGGCTACCTGATCCGTCCATCACCTTTCACTGGGCCCAGTTCAGATTTGGGGTCTGGAGACATAGAGCTCCATGAAGTCTTAGAGCACGGTCCCAGAGCAGGACAGGAAGTCTGTGTGGAGCACAGGTCACCAATGACCCAAAAAGCTGCGATGCTGTTGTCCAGCCATGCTTCGAGAGGTCGACCCACCAGTTGGGCGTTACGCTGTGCCTCATGCATCGCAGGCTCCTGCGGTGGCAACTTCAGCACAGAGCTCAGCTGCTGGAAGCTCTGTTCCAGGTACAGGTTACCTGGAGGACCGGCCAGGAGCCAGCTGTCCTCTCCTGGAATGGACAGTGACATTAACAGAGGAGGAAATGAAGTTAGTCTTTAAAGATGGAAGTAGGGTTGGAAAATAGGAAATATCATCTCATGATCATGTCCTATGAAGACATATCTGCTGTATATTACCATATTTGTTTGGCAAGTCTGGAAAAAGCTGCAGATATATGTGTTTAAATAGGTCAGTACTAGGGCTGCATGATATTGACCAAACTTGTACTGTAAAAATATTCACATCTTTTCAACATCAATAACATGTAAACTTTCATTCAACCAGCAGCAGTAGCATCACTTCAGTTTTTATACCAGAAAAACTATCATGTTAGAATGGTAGAAAAAAAGCATTCTGGTACCCCATGGCAAGGAAAACACAAAGTTAATAGAAAAAAAAAAAAAAAGAAATGATTGCATGTCTTTGTGATAGGAATACTGTACACTCTATTATTGCAATATAGATATTTTTGTAATATATTGTGCAGCCCTAGTCAAAACATAGTCGTGTTTATATCTATTGTGCCTATTGCCTGGAATTTGGTATTTGGTTTAGACTGTTGGTGTTTTATAAGCCATGTAAGGGCTGGGCATATTTTTATGCAAGACATGATAATAGAATAATAAATAAGAAATTCATTCACATGGGCCATCATTTACAAATCACACCATTTACAATGTTGTCATCATTTGGACAACACTGGATGCACACAGCATTCTTTCCTATTTGTTATATTTCGTTTTTTCTGCTACAGTGTTACATGTTTAGGTTTTTTTGGTTTATATTATTACATTTGTATCAGACCTGTATTCACCCCCCACCCCCTATAAATCAAATACCTCAACTGTTAAAAAGTACTACATATTTGGTTTTGCAGTTTTGTACCATATTACTTAATTTTTTACAACAGTTTCCTGTGCTCTTATATTTTATACATGTTTTTTTTTTTTTTATCAACATGAGTAAATAAATGGAACTAAATATAAGAAAGAATAATAACAAATTAAAGGCACTCACTCAAATTTGAGTATATAATTCAAAACGTAGGAAATGGGCCTTTCTATGTGGTCATTTTCTAAAAAGGATTATTGACAGAATATATTTATTAATATGTTTGGATATATGAATATATTACACAGCCCTAAATCAAACAAACACATGAAATCCTTAAACTGAATGAAGTCAGAACCTCTGCCTCACCTTTACGTAGTGGCTCCTTATCTTTAAAGGTTAAAGGCATGACCAAGAAGTGAACTTCTGCAATGCGCTCCCACTGCTTTAACACCCGTACTGTCCAAGCCCCAGGTCGCAAAGGGTGCTGCAGCGGCGGTTTGTATTGGGTGTACTCTGCATCCACATCCACACTGATGTCATATGATGCGGCCACAACCAGAGCTGGGTCGATCCACACGATAGTGGCTGTGAGGTTGGGTCCTCGAGCCCACTTCTGGACTGCCAATGGTTCATCTAACGGGCCGATCACCCCACCAAAGTTACGGAAGAGTCTTTCTTTAGGATCCCACTCTGTACCGATCTGTCAAAAACAGAAAGAGATGAACTTGATAAAAGACATAAGTTGATTAAGTAACAAAAATAGAGTGAATCAACCCTTTTACAATACCTCTAATTGGGAAGTACATTGTTAAATGAGGCTACAGGGTAAGACAGCGGGAGAATGATGACCTACTGCATTTCATCTGTTCTCCTTCTCAGCAGGAGACACTCAGTGCTGATGTACTAACATTAACGCGGTCCACATTAAGTAATATTACTTCCCCATCATCCGTCTGAATCCAGGGATGTCTTGCCCCTCACTTTCAGCTAGTGCTGGCAGTAAAAGGATGATTAAGTCACCTCATAGCCCTCGCTAGCAGCCACTGGGGTTTGATTTAGAGACATCAATATATTACCATTTACATTCCATAAAACCAATGGAATTTTTAAAACCTGCAGGCTGATATTGCTGTGGTACTGAATATTGTGTTAATTGATTACAATAAAACTGATCTAAATTAGATTTATTACTTAAGCTTGATTAATTTGTTTTTCATAAATAACTGAATAGAAGACAACTGGACATCTTTTCAATAACTCTGAGCTTCAATGTTCTCCTCTGATTAAGGCTACATTTAGAACAAATCTGAACTGAAAATGCAAAACTGGCGTTGTGTTCTCATTTTTAATTTTGCTTTTAGACGTGCATTTTGGGGGAAAAATCTGCATGCAGACAGGCACACAAAAGTGTGTGAAATTTCCTATTCATGGACGTAGTATGCACGCCAGGTGGCAGACCAAGCATCTGTGTAGAACCTTTCTACTTATCTTTTTGTTTTCTCGTAGTACAAAATACAATTACAAAACAGAAAATAGAACACAATGCTCATGCTGATTCATCACAATTGCTGAAAATGAATCTTGGATGTAAATTAGAGCGGCTTGGGCAAGTCAAAGGTTTGTCGCAGGAAAATAATCCGACATGTTGTTTTCTTGTACTGGTGCATGCCTGTGATGTAAAATGTGTGTGACGAGAAAATGCAGTTTTTGCCTTTAGATGGTGATGCAAGCATGAAGCATCTTTAAGATTTCCATTCTGGAAGGCGGTTTTACTTTTTTGCATTTTTACCCCCAAAACTGCCATTGCCATCTAAACAAAAGGCACACCTGATCAAATATATTTTGTTGTTTTCACCCGAGTGCGCTGTCGTGTAAACTGGGCCTAAATCACAATTACACCATCCTTATGTTCAAATATCAGGAAGATAATCTGACCCAAGGCAGGTTTATTGAGGTACTTTGATCTTTAAAGTCACAGTCCAGTGACTTCACAGACAGTTTCACACCAGTCACTTGTAGACAAACACAATGAGTGTGATTCAAGGCTTCCCCTCACACTAGACTTACTTCCAGGTTCTTGAGTCTTTCAAATTCTTTAAGGTTGTTCTCCAGGACAAGGGTGGCCTGGGGCACTGCCCACATCTCCAGTGTCTCCCTGACCTTTGTCCCAACGTTCTGAACTTCCTGATGGACCAGGTAACCTTGGAAACGGTCATCATAGAAGTACAAGTGTACTGAAAGAGGATAGCCTACAGGTTCAAACCTGCAAAAATAATAAAACACATTAGAAAAATAATCACCAATAACAAATACAAATGGCATTTTTCCATCTACTAATCAAAGATAAACTGTGATTTACGGACCTGCAAGCCTCAATGTTGCTCTGAGTGGTCACCAGATTCTTCAGACCCAAACGAAAGAAAGAACTATAGGCAGTCAGAGCCACGTCGCTGAGTGAGCTGACACCATCCAGCTGCTCAAACAGACTCTCCCAGTACGCCTTGATGGCAACTGTGCCCGGAGCGTACTGCCCGTATAGGTGAGTGTCCAGGATGTCGATAGCCTCCTGGTTTACAGTGGACTCAAACTTGCGGGCAAAGAAGGTTGGTCGGGTCAATTGCTGTGGATAAAAAGAGATAAAGATGAAATTGTCAAATAGAAGACAACGTTAAACATGATGAATAAAGAAAATTATTTTATTCACATTCAGCAAGTGAACTTCAGTCTGATGCAGCCCAGAGTCTACCAATTAGCCAATCAGGACGTACCAGTGTGTGTCAGCAAGTTAAATGTCATAGTACTTAAACTAATTTAATGGTTTCCTGAAATTAGCTGATGAAGGGTGTACTCCACCTTCAGCCGATAATAGCTGGGATAAGACTGAACAGCTCTGCAGCCCTCTAAGACAATTAAGCCATTTGAAGCATGAATGATTGTTTTCTTCTGAATAATCTTTTTTTAAATTATGGAGATGTTTTTGTTGAAGTTACAGGAAAATATTTTAAAGGGTAGAGAGCTAAATACTCATTTTCTGTTTAATTCGTTGGGTACTATTACACAATTTGTACAATAAAATGGTCACTAATTTAATTTCTTTATACACTAGACAGAGGCTAGCAAAAATGCACAGGACCTGTATAGGTAATTTCATTATTTGCTTGTTGTAACTCTTATTATTACTGAAATAACAAACCATGTTTTCTCATGGCAGACTTCCTCATATCCTACAGGTCTAGTAAATATATTTTTGATTTAAGCTTTTTATGAGTTCTGCACTGTGATGGTCTGGTTCACTTACCTGGATCCGTATGAGGTCTTGTGGTTTGAAATCATTGGGAGAGCAGCCACACCAGTCAACGATGTGTTTGTACTGGCATTTGCAGCCCAGCTTGCGGTTCCAGTTGGTGACCCGCAGATTATTGTCCACCAGAGAGTCACACATGTGGCTATTCCCGAGCACCGTGTGGAAAAAGGACTGCAAACAAAGGGCACAGGAGGTAAATGCAATATTTCTAGTGGAAGAATACTAAAGCTGTGCTGTGCGACAGTAAAGTTACTGTAAACCTGAAACCCTCAAACACATGCATAAACAGTTTCAAACCACTGACTCGAAACTGCAAAATGTCACGCCTCTACAGCGCCAAACAAAGACAAACAAAGCAGAGTAGCTCCTCTGAGACATGAAACCGCACAGCCAAATAAACTCTAGTGAACTCTCTTTTCGTCTGGCACCTCTACTGCACCCTGGCGCTTAAAGTATTACATTATCTCCGCTGCTAGACTCTTCTGGCTTAGCGGGGGACCCTGAGCCTCAGACAGACTTGTACATCAAACTGTCTCAACAGCAGCAGATAAACAGACCGCCTCAGGCGTCCCTACCTCAGCAGGGAGCAGAGCGTAGGAATAGAACTGTTTCAGCCCTGACACCAGGTCGTCCTGGGAGTTGATGACGTACTCCACGAAGCGCCGAGTGAGTGCAAACCAATCTGAGCCACCTGAGACCTCCAGGCCTTCTGGGATGTGGCGTTCGCCAAGACGCCACATGTGGTTGTCACACTCGTGGAAGAGACGATCCAGGCCCTGCTTCTTAATAAACCTTGGATAAAAAAAAAAAAAAAAAATTTAGTGCTTTCTGAAACAATGTAAATGGTTTTCGTCTGGGCTGTTAAATAACACAAAAGAATGACAATAGGTATGCATAGGAATCTGATACATTGTACATGTTACCTCACCTGGCATTCTCCCTGCCATGAGACTTGAGGAAGTTTTTGTCTCTATGCTGCGACAGGAATGCCACCAGTTCATTATTAGTCCTGTAGAAAAGTATAATGGTGAAAAGTGAAAGGATGAAGGGTTTGGTCAGAGAAGAAAAAGGCCAAACAATTCTTTGGAAATAAGACACATTTGTCCATTAAATTCCAAGTGATTCATGTAATGCTCCCCAGGACAGATAAAGAGAAATATATAAGATTTGTTTTGAAATAAGCTGAGAACAGGATTATAAATCTAGCTGAACCTGGTAAGGGAGACAGATGACAGTCAACTCTGCGATCAAAACAACACACTTCATGCTTTTACTCAAAAACAGTGACAGTAGGTCAGAGACAGAAACAAATCTACTGCCAATTCTGGAGGAATGAGCCATGAATGATAAAAAAAAAAACAAAAACAAGCAGGAACAAATTAACAGAAGTGGTCGATAGTGAAACATTATTCTGTACCAGACATAGAGCTCAACAGGAAATTAAGAGACAGATTTTACAACTTATAGGTAAGACTGAGTAAAATTAAGACTTTTGTTCATTATAGGATCTGTGAACATGTCTGACCAGATTCCAAATGAGAACATTGTTATTTTGAGCATTTATTAGGAGAGAACTAGTGGAAACACAAAGAATAAAAATTTTAAATGCAGTGTTTTCAAGTCTTGCAAATAAGTGTTCACATTCATTATTCAACAATGTTCTAATATTTAAACTTAATGAGTTCAGTTACATTTTTGTCAGTACTGTATGTAGATCTGCCCTTGCAATAGATGAAAAAAAGCTGAGGATTCTTGATTTCTCAGCTCAAAAGATATAAGAACTCCTTCAAACTCCACAGGACAGTGACAGTCGGTTAAGAAAATACATTATTGTTCAATTTGCTAGTTATTAATTAATATTATACATCAGGGCAGATATTCAAAGGATGGGATCATGTTGAGAGGGTAAACCCCAAGAAGCAGAAATGCAAACAATTCTATGCCATTCATCAATTTCAAATGTGGCTTATCAAAAAGATATACATAACAAAGTGTTAAATGCTATACTTTATTCATTTACTTATTTATATTAAGTTAAATAAAAAATACATAAATATAGAAAAGGTAATATTATTATAATTTAAATAAATAAACCAAAAATATTTCAAAAAAATATATATAC
>JAPTGZ010000027.1:12976247-12987203 GCA_029814645.1 Fowleria isostigma | reverse complement strand
ACATATATATATGGGGTTTTTTTAAATACAGAAAAAAAAAGAAAAAAGAACCTGTTCTAAAGGTCATAAAATCACATCTTTATGGGGAAAAGAGTTGACCTGTTTTACTGGATATTATACTTTGTTTAAATAACATCCAAGTAAACACACACATAACTCTCCAGCAAAGTGACGAAATCATCCACAACCCCAATGTTTGTTTATGGTCAACCAACCTGGTGGGGAAGTCTGTGGCGCTGAGATTGATGAAAAAATCCCACTTCCAGTCCAACATGGAGAGCAGGTCCTGCATGCTGTGAAGGTAAGCCTTCAGTAAGCTGGCTCCTCCCCAGATGGTGACCATACGCCATGGGGTGGCACGGACATTTGGGTACTGCTGGGCTATCTGCAGGACCTCCCGATGCATGTAGCCGGACCGCTGGAGGATTTCAAAGCAACATGTCAAACAGTTAAACTCTGCATCGCCAGTGATAATCTGTTTTAGCAGCACTGCAGTTGTCATGTTAGCCAGATCTACAGATGCCGCTGTGCCAAGAAAATCATATAAAGCTGGCTCATGTTGACAGAGAATGTGATCCAAGCAGAACAAAAGTCACATGGCATTGTGGGTGCTCTTGTTGAATAAAAAATCACAATCTAAGTTCACAAAGATTATGAGCTTTCTTACAAAATAGCCTGGAGAAAGAACAGACAGAAAAAAAGGACAGGATGAAGGGAGGAAAAGTTGATTTAAAGAGTCCAGCTTAATGCCAACAAATTAAAATTTTGAAAACATGCAATTGCTGTCTGTCTGAAAATAGAGGAAGCCAGGAAATCAGTACCTTCCTCTTCTTGGCGCTTAATCAGATTAATTATTAACTAATTAACAAGCACTCAGTTTCCAAGTAAACTCAGCTAATAAAAGGCTCTGACGCAGTAAATGAGCACTTGAAGGAAAAAAAAAACACTTGTAAAGTAATTGCTCATGTGCATCAAGTCCAATTGTGTTGAGTCAAGCACAAACAATGTGTTGCTAATTTTGTCCAACACTTTAAGACATTAGACCCTTGCCATTTTATGTTGGCAAAGAGGTGACTGAAAACAAATGGTTTCATTTTTGTTTCTTTAAACCATTAAATAATAACACAGTCTGAACTTGTGATTAGGGATGCAACGATTATGGATTTTGTTGATACGATTATTGCCTATAGAATAATCGCAGTTTCACAATTATCCATTGATGGATTTCAGTAAAGACTGAAGTTGATGTTCAGTACTTAATTACATTAATCATAATTATATATGTATAATATCGTTGTTATTATTATTATTTATACAAGACTTACATTTATTGATCCTCAATGGGGAGATAAGAGGAATAAACTCAAGTTTCATTGTCATCAACTGTCATCCACACCGATTTTTTAAATTGTTTAAAAAAATACTTTAATAATTTATCTTATTTTCTAACATAATGTGGTTTAAGACAATTCTGCCTATTACTTTATTATTTTTTGTTATTTAATGTTACATTAAAAAATGTAACGCTAATTTCACTGACTGAAGACCTTGATAGTATTCCATCATTTATCTCCCCTGACATTACACTACACTGGTTTGTTTATTTACCTTGTACTGAGCTCAACTCTCACTGCTACGCTACTGATTGTGACACATTTAAGTCCTTACCAATTCCTTTTCATGAAGTAACTTGCAACTAACATAATTTAACTCAAGTATTTAATATGCTTATGACCTTTACCAGGTAAAGCTGGGTGATGATTCTGCAGGTGCTGCATCAAATTAGAGGTATTAGTGGTTTTAGCCACAACGTTTTTACGTCATGTTTTGCATGTTTTGGATCCGTCATCATCCATTACACCCTCGCTATTGTTGGTTTAACCAAAATGCTCCCACTGCCAACTTGAGGCTCTTACTTGGTGGAAAAAAAGTCTGGCTCCTTGTCCCCTCTTCCATGGATAGGTTGTACTTGCTATGCTAAGGTGATGCGCCACTGGTGTAACTTTTTCGCTCCGTCTGAATTTTACTGATAAATCCAGTTTAATCTCCCTGTTTTTGAGAGTTACAACAGATTCCCAGTGTTGCAGAACTTCTACAATTAATTAACAGTGATGATTTTAATTGTGGTTAATTGTGAAACCACATAATTGCTGCATCCGTACTTGTGATGCAGTGTTTGCTTGTTATCTGCGTTTCTGTTCACACAGGAGATAACGCCAGAGAAGACACGTGAACCAAAACACACACGACCAGGAGAAAAAGTCTGAAGAGGTGCTGGCAGACTGATTCCAGTACAGCCTGACCCCTTTAACAGCCTCATCTCTCAAACAGGCTTTTGCCTCAGAGATGGATGAGGTGACACTGACAAAGGGTCTAAGACGGAGTCCGTGGCGTGACTGTCCCACTGACTCCGTATTCATCATTGCCTTTGCTAAGCCCTCCGCCGTCCCTTGGCAGCAGAACAGACGACTCCCCGGGACTCGACAACCTTTCCGGCTACACAGGTGCACCGTTGACAGGCACCTGTTCTCTGCTGCTGTCTGTGCTTCACACACCTGAGGTCTCTGCCTCAGTATCAGCAGCCATACGTTTGTCTTTTGCCTTCCAGCTGCACACCACAACAGACTTTTCCTCAGCTAAATCCAGCCCCTAAGAATAACCGCACTTCTCTCTATCCAGGCTAATCCCGTTAACCACACTGTGCGACCCGTGGGATAAATTTAACCTTCATAATGCAAGAAGACCAAACCGGTAAAGCACAGTGGGAGCTCAAGTGAAGCCTGGACAGTGAATGCACTATTCACTGCACAATATAGGCAAATAATAATGTAAGAAATCCACTGTACACTCTTTCATGTCATGTAGTGTTTTATATTGACGTTTCTCTATGGTGTTCAAAATACTGTTATCTCCTTTGAGGGCTTACCTTGTCCACATGAATGTAGTAGTAATGGTCTTTGTGGTATATGGCTTTAATGAGACGCTTGAGCTGCCGTACAGCACGGCCATGGACCATCAGAACAAACGCCACCCTGACTGGGTTCTCCACCTTTGCCAAGCTGTTGTCCAGTTCACCAACAGCCTGAACTGGATTGGACACGCCTGGCCATAAAAGACAGAAATAGACAGTTGTTTTTATAGGTTTCATACTAGATTTATATGTGAAGTGTACAGGAATGAAAGAGTTATTCATTTTGTATTTTTCCTCCAAAGAAAGCATATACAAAAGCTGCCAACTGTGCTCACTGGAACAAATAAACCAAGCCAGAGAGGTGGGTGGAGAGTTTTTGCTTCAGTGCAGCCCTTACACTGTAATTGAGTTGTGTTTCATCACTATGCTCATTTATGTCACTAGTTCACAATGTACAGCTCTGGAAAATATTAGAGACCACTCCAAATACCCAGACCTTCACACCATAAAAAAAACCTGTGATCAAAAGTAAGTAGTACAATCACAAAACATATACCACAGCTTAGCTGCATAAAGTTATTTCAACATTAAAACACTGGTTTTACCTTTATTCTGTGCATTTTCAAGGTCTGAAAAAATTGCTATTTATTTTGACCAGTTGCTACATTCTACAAATAAATACACTAAATGACAATGTTTTTGCCTGGAAGTTGAGGGAAAAAAATGTCATTTGTTCATTTTGCTCCAACACATATAAATAAATACATACTGTACATAAATAAATAAATAAATAATGAAGTAAGTAGTCTCTTAAGTTTTCTAGAACTGTTAGTAAAATTCACAATTACTCTCATGTGGGCTTTTGTTATTCATACAAAATACTCAAAGATAACATTCATGATCTTATCACCACACTCACTTTGGGTTGAGTTTATCCAAAGTGAGGCTGATGGAACAGTGTTTATAGTCAGATTGTAGCCTGTCTGTAACTAAAAGTGTCTGGACTAAAACTGTTGAAACTACCACTGAAGAAATACAACTTCAACTTCTCTCAAAGTCAGTGATTCACAATGTTCACAATGTACAGTCTAATGATTTTGCACAATATGACAATTAATAGGGCTGCAACTAACGAGGATTTTAATAATTGATAAATATGTAGATTATTTTAAAAACTAATCACTTCAGCAGATAAAGACAATGACTGAATTTGCAGACAAGTCACTAATGATTTCATCCCCGCAATGGATTTGGGTATAGTTACAGCTGCATATTACTTTTGTCACAAATTTTTTATCAAATTTGTAAAACCTGAGTCATATCCTAAGTATCATGAATCCATAATTCTTCCTGTGATTACGCACCTTAATCTCTTCCCTCACAATGAAAATTTTAAAGTGAACTCCACCATAAACAAATCTGTGTGTTTACAAACATAACTGGCAGATACCTCAGGTATTTCTAGAAAATCCTTGCGGTGTTGCATTGTGGGAAGAGTAGTTCCATACAAAGAGAACCCGCTTGCTTTTGCTTGGTCACTGTTTTTGTTGCTGCTACTGCAGCTGTGTGGAGCTATGCTGCCCACAATGCAACGTCATGTTTGCAAACAGACGGATTTGTTTATGGTGGAGTAAACTTCAAAATTGTTCACCATGAGGGAAGAGATAAAGGTGAGTAATAACAGAGTTACAGATTTGTGATAGTTAGGCTATCACTCAGGTTTTACAGATTTGATGAAAAATTGGTGACCAATGTCATAGGCAGCTTTAACAAGCACTAGCCCACTACCTAGATTTGCTATGGCTGGTTATAGGGTATCGAACTAGCGTTGTAAGCATTAGTTCCAATCAGTGACAGGTGACCCGATAAAGGGATTTGTTATTATTGTGACAATAGTGGCTAACTAGCTTAGTGGGCTAAAGTAATCATATAACCACAGTAGTCTATCATTAAGCTAATATTTACATTATGTTTCCAGTGGCCACAGCAGCCCCGTTTGTCTGAAACATACTGCACCATGGGTTTTTGGCTATTTTTTCCTCCATATTCAACTTTTGTTACATAAACGGTGCACTACGTTTGGTCCAAATGGGGCTGCCAGCATCTGAAGCCTCAGTCATGCTCCTCTGTGTTTTCCTCTGTTACACTACACAGCATGCGGGTATGCCTCAATACTAATGTGCTCAAGACCCAGTGAATCAACTGCCAAAATTATTGACAACTCTTTTAGGAATCAATATGGATCAATTTAATCGATTCATTGTTGCAGCATTAGAAATAAAGGCTATTCATATAATACCTAAATGAAACAAGGCTTACACTGTTAGAGGCTAATAGCAGGGGTATGTCCCCAAAATCTCCCCAATCCTCTGCTATATATACATCTCTGTATAAAGCTATTTTGCCTGATAGTGGCAAAATAATGGTCAGAGAACCAATTTCTCCCCACAAAGCTCCACCTAGGGAATGAAAATGACACCATATACACTTTGGATGGTAGCGAGAAAATGGGCATTTGTTAGATGACCAATATGCCTATAACCTATGTGTACACCTATTAAGTATCCATAATTGAACTGAAAAAGAAAACCTAACTAAAAGACTAAATAAAAATTAAAAGAAATGACATTTTCAAACTATAATTGTCATTCTCACCGAGCTGGGGGCAGAACTGTGGAAGCGAGTCTGGCATGAGCTGTCCAGCCTGATGTTGGCACACGATGTTAGCGATCTCCTGTCGGCACTGCTGTGACGCTGCACGATGCAAGGCCGACAGTGCGTCCTTGCCTATGATATCACATTTAGGCACAAAGTCACTGCTGGGGGCTTGGTGGGCCCCATCCACACTGCCGGGTTCCCCTGGTATGGCAACAGCTGGTAATCTAGCAGCCCCATCTGTGCCGCCACGACTCTCGGTGAAGTTCCGGCTGCTGGACAGGTCATGGGGAACGATGCCATCCCAACCAGCCCCCCTAACCCCCTGATCCTGTGGAGTCTTCAATCTGATGCTGGGTTTTCCTCCTCTCCGGCTCGTCCCTCTCCTCAGCGCACTGGCTGCTGTGCCCCCTGTCCTTTCCGACCTGGCACTCCATCGGCCTCTGTTCTTCCCCGACAGAGAATTTTGCTTTTCCCAAAGTGCAGTATCTCTTTTTGGGTCCTGGTTATTGTGGTCAGGCAGCTTTGACCGTCGTGTTTTTCTCTAAAAAGGAGAGAGGAAAACAGTGAGAGGAACATGAAATAAAAATACATTCTAAATCCAATTGAAGCCAGTCTTTGTCAGTGACATTATATTGGAGAGGAAGTGTTGATACAACATAAAAAAACCTACAGACATCCACTACAACAACGACATAAAGAGCCCCAGAGGGCAGGATGTGTTTACTTGGATCCTTTTTTCCCGTATTACACTGATCTGTGTTATTTTTAGCCAAGTCTCTGTCTTATTGTGCAGTTAATCTGCAAGAAGCTCAAGCCTGGACATGGAAACATCATACTTTAAAAAGGCACAAAATGTATCTAGTGTTTAACTCTATAAACATCAACATACCTCTGTATTTGCCTTTGTGAAAGGAGGAAAGTGAGGAAAAACAAACACCCAATAACAGAGCACAAACCTCTGTCTCTGAAGTGGTGGACATTCTGTTGATTAACACAATTGTTTAAATCACCAAAAACAGTCCCTTTAAATAACTGCATAAACACATTATTTAGTAGATACAATTGGACACACGACTGAAGTCATGAAGATAGTTAACAAGCCTACTGTTACTATATTATTTGTTTAATGTATACAACAGTATTTATTTAGGAGTAAAACTGCCTGCAGTAATAGACATGCTGACAGTCTTTGCATCAGACTGACATAGTGCATTTTTTTTATCCCAGCTATGCACGACAATTTGATCTTGAAATCACAGACTTGAGATTTTACAGACACTTATAATGTTGAGACATGATCCTCTTATATCTGCCTTGGAGTAATAAAAAATATCTCATAGTTAGTCTGTGGCTGCAACTTGAGACCTTAAATCCAGTAAGTATTTGTCACATAGCTGTGGTTCGCTAGAAATATGCGATGTATGGAGACAGTCAGTTTGTATGTTCCAAAGTAAAAATTGTGCACAAGTTTAAATAAAAGCTTAAAAGCCTGATTTCTAACCCATTTTAACCACTTAAACAGTCATTTGTAAAATTCAGTTGCTTTTTTCATAAATGTAGTGAGTTCCAGTAGTGATGCAAATCCTGAACATTTAATATAAATTCAGAGCAAAGTGTGTATGAAGATAATCATCAATCTCAAATAACACCTCCAGAAAAACAGGCTATGAAAATACAGCGCTAAAGCCAGTACTTAATCTTTTAGCCAAGCAGCATCATAGTTTTGGCAGATAAAACACAAAGGGCCCTTCAAAATGTGCGCTCAGAAATGAGGAAAAAAGAACAGTGAGTGGGCCGAGAGCTTTCTGCCTCTGTCAGACGATACGGCAGAATGCGGGTTCTCTCGCCTGGCGCTGCTGGCACCCTAACAGCAGAGACGCTGGGAAACGAAGGACTGAGCCTGCATGGTGCAACAGTGCGCCAGATAATATACAGTCAGTAAACCAGCTGCCAAACAATACAACAGAGTCAGCTACTAATTGCCAACTGCACTCTAAAACCCATTACAGTAAGAGGCGTAGTGGAGCCCAGTAACATACCAGTCACACTGCTGTGCTGCCAGTTTCAGTGGGTTTATGTGACCTGGTTATTTTCAGTTTTTGGCAAGAAGCTGGACAAATTCCGAAGCATTAACCAAACAAAAAACCTGGTTTACATTATAATGCCATTTTGGTGTGTTTAATGGTTTTGCGATTTCTCAATATGGCTGATTTCTTATCTATATGTAAAATTAATCTTTGTTGGAGAATATTAGTTTAACAGCAAAGCTATACTAGACAATGGTTGGCAGTATTTTTGCTTCAACTGTGGCAGTGATGATCATCTATCCTGATGTTCAGATGTAAACTGTGGCACTAAAATAGATCATATGGTGGGATCCACTAGTGATAAAGGCTTTATTGAACACCAATGTTCTGTAAGGCACTTAAGGATTCCACATTTTAAGTGGCACTTCTAAACTTTCTTGTGGCTCACAGAAGCAAAAGGACTATAAAACACTAGTGCAAAGAACACATCTTCTAACATTTCAATTTTCCTTATCGCTCATTTTCACAGCTTTTAATTAACACCGTCATGTCAAAAATGTATTGATTCAAAGGCAAGCTAGTCAGCCTCTTTACTTTCCAATTAAAGTTGAGTGAAACCATATCAGCGTTGCCATCTGCTGAAGTGGGAAGCAGCAGTGAGCACTCGGCTCCATGTGAGAGAACAGGGAGGGAGTGGGTGAGACAAGGATGATGGAGGAACAGTCTGTGAACGTCCGCTTTCCTCCCAATCCTTTTTCTTCCTTCTGTGAAAAAGCCTTTAATACCATGCATGCGGTTGTGTTCACACATGCACAGCAAGCCATCAACTGTAGCATATGCAAGTTATTGCAGGAATCTAGCCACTGTCACTTAAGTTGCCTTGGTGAGCTTTCTGGACTTAACATGCACTGTTCAGAGGTATGTGAATGATTAATATGCCTTCATGAGCATGAAATCTGATTCTGCATCCAAGTCCGCAAATATGCAAAGACCCCTTGCACTGACATTTGCGTCTGTCAACATAGTTGCATGTGGAGTCGACATGTGCACTAAGCAGCAGTATCATATTTCCCAAGCCACACTTCACAGCGAATGAGGACAGAACTCACACAGAGAGGCCCGATTTTCATTTTGGACCATTAATTACAAACTAAATTGTAAACTGGATTATTGATAAAATTAACTTTCTCAGCTGTTTCTTTTTTAAAACAGACATTTCTTTTTCATATAAGATTATAATCGAGTGCTAGTGGGTATAACTGCTTGCCACAAGACCACAGACAGCTACTGCTTTTATTGAGCATCTATCATCCTTGATATACAAATACAGTTAAGTCTTCATTTGCTTCCCCATACACAGAATTTTCTATATGTTTGGATAAGCATGTTTCAGCCTGAAGAGGCAGATGGAAGCCTCTAGGCTTATACAGGCAGGTGATACAAGTCAAAATGAAGATCACTTCTGCTACATGATGGATTGCATGTCATGTTTCCTGTTTTCACCACAAACCAGACGTTCATACTGGTACATAGGAAACTGATTACTTCATCTAGGCTGAGGTTAATATATATAGCACAGAGCAAAAGATGCAGTAAGAAGAACAACCATAGTATCATACTTCTTCATTGTGCCTATGTGATGAAAGGGTCAAATTTCTCCCAACCACTGAAGCCAATTAATTTCTCCTGATGGCTGCTTCACTCCCTGGGCACAGATCTGTAACTTATCAATGCGGGGGCATATTCTGCACACTCCAGTCTAGTCACATCATGATCGAGGGACAACACTCAGGTTTCAGCTTGCATGCCTGTGGCACTCAGGGTATCACCGTGCCTCAATAAAAAAATGGGGAAAAAAAAATTCTCCACAGGTCACATCTGTTAACAACTCACCTTACCTTATTTAGAAGGAGAAGTGGAACAGGCATTGCCTAGAGGTATTGGGCTCCAGGTGTGCGAGAGAGACAGAGATAAGAGTCCCACAGAGGACTTGGCTAATGTTAAATAAACTGTTTTAGGATAGTGGAGTCTAGGCAACTTTCTGTTTAACTTCAGCTTTTATCCCTGGGATATGCTCCCTGGGTGTTGGGTAAATTCAAAGCTTAGTGAAGGTCACAGAGACAGAACAGCTCCACTGTGAAAGGCCACTGGTGGATATAAATGAGCAAAACAAATAAGTAGAACAGATGCTGCATGTCCTGAGGCAGACATAGGAGGCGGTCCAGGTCAAAGAGGCGCACTGTTTGTAGTCAAAGTGAATCATAACAAAGCCAGTTTATATGTAAATTTTATCATCGCGTCATTATCTCTTTTACTTTGAGCTTGAGAACACACCGTCATGCGTTTTCTCTGTCTATTAGTTGTCGCGTTTCAGTGACTCAAAGTAAAATGTACAATCATCAGTGTCAGGACCAGATTTTATCGCTGCTTGTATTAGCTTGTACAAGTTTACAACCGCACAACTAGTTATGTCAGCGGCAGTGATTTTGTGAGTATGTCGCTCATTGTTCAGTGTGCTGTAGCCAGAGATAAACAGACAGTCAAAGCCAAACAGAGACAAGACAGGGCTGGTCCAGTTGTAGTGGAGTGTCCGGCAAGCGGAACAGGGCTATTCCCCAACTGCTAACTTAGCTAGCTTTACTGTATCACAACACACAGTAAGCTAAGGTACGAGCTAACGGCTAGCTCTACAATTAAAACCCACAGAATCACTGTCACTGTATAAATAAACCCAGAGATAGCCGCTCACCTCCGCCTCGCCTTCCTCCAGACTTCTTAGACTCCATACTACAAGCCCTTGGATCAGGAGAATAGTTAATGCGGCGGCAATCGCTAGTTTATACCGACGGAGAAGCTTCTGCACTCGAGCGCTGGCCACCATTTTTTCGACTCCAGTTGAGGGGGAGCGCGTGGAGGGAGCATTCTAAACTGCGCGGTCACGCGGTGTCACTCGCTCACCACGCGCAGGCAAAGTTTGGGCATAAAGGCACAGAAAGGGGCAAAGATTTAATGGTATTTAATGTTTTATTTATTGTATTTATTTATTTCGAGCTTATGCATTCTATGTACAATACTTATTATATACATTTCATTATAAGTACACAGATATACATAGAGAGTTTGTTGTAAATACTATATACATAGAGAGTTTGTTGTAAATACTATATACATATAGAATTTGTTGTAAATACTACATACATAGAGAAGGGGTCTCAAACTCATTTAGTTCAGGGGCCACATTCAGCCAAATTTAATCTGAAGCGGTCGAACCCCAAAAAAATAGTACCATAATAATATATAAATAATGACAACTCCAAACTTCCCTCTATGTTTTAGAGCAAAAAAGTAAAATTTTACCAT
>JAPTGZ010000027.1:12866287-12881523 GCA_029814645.1 Fowleria isostigma | reverse complement strand
TCTAGTGGCAGATTTAGTGTTGGACGACTATGGCAGGGTCGGAGCATCAGAACTGTGTCGTGCACTGAAAACTGGCACCGAATGGAAGAGGGCTATTTTTGTAAGGCTATGTCGGTGATGTATAATTCATCTATTGATCAGACATGTCTATTACTTACATTATTTTTACATAGCTATTTGTTCTGGTCAATATTTAGGCTAATATTTTATAAGGGTCTGCCGAAAATCAAAACTATTTTTCCCAAAAATCAGCTAAAAAAAATGAAATGATCGCTCTGGGAATTGTAAGGCTCACATACTTTACCATCAAAACTGAAGTTTATCTGATCGTAAAGGCATAGTAACAACACATCTAATGCAGCAAATTAAACCTAAGCTTCAAGTCTTTAAGTTTTCAAATTATTGTATTATTTATGGCAGTCTCTCTCAAATGGGGCTAGGCATAACCCCAGGGGTACTTGAAATTTTTTGGGAAAAATATATTGAATAAGTCATCATGAACTAAATATAAAATAATGACAATTAATGCTAAAATATAAAACACAATAAATACATTCATAATATTGTCAATCATCTTTTTTAGGCTTTCAAACATTTTAAGAATATTTCCATTTTATGTTATTTAAAATGAGTTTATTTGAGTAGCTAAGTAATTATTATCTTGTTGATGAAAAGTTCATTTATTAATTGACTATTTATTTTTCTTATCAATAAAAGAGAGCAATTTTCAGTTTATATTTGGCAAACAAAATTTACTCTTAAAAAAATATTATTTATATATTACAGTTAAATGTATATTGTTTGTTAAAGTTTTGAAAATATAAACAAACACCTTTGGCACAAGAACAAATTTTGCCATTTTTTTAAATAAAAATGCTGACGTAACAGTTGAGGGTACTTGGCTAAAAAAGTATATATTTCAGGGGGTTCTCCACTGTAAAAAGTTTGAGAAGCACTGAATTATGGTGTATATTCATTTTCTTTAACCTACATCACATTTTTAATGCAGTGCAGTTTTCTTGCATTAGTCTTCAAAATTCATTGTACTGCATGAAGAATTAATAATAATAATAATAATAATAATAATAATAATAATAATGGATTAGATTTATATAGCGCTCTTTTTATCACCTAAGGCATACTCAAGGCGCTGACAAAGCACTTACAAAGCATTTATATCATAGATAGCAACATCCCTCAGAGATGCTATCATGACCAAGTATGACATAGATGGGTCAGCAAATTAAAGGCTCATGGTCTCAGTAAAAAAAAAAAAAAAAAAAATCTGATTAATTTTGAACAATACTGACATCACCACCTTCCTAGTGACACACATTCCTGTGGACAGACTGGACAATGTGGCTAAATAGCACATAACTAAATAACAATAGTCACGGGATCATGCAAACAAAACTCTACATGTTGAGTAGAGGGGTAAGAAAATATCTGTTCCGTAATATGTCACGATATTTCATTTCATGATACTCTATCGGTATCATGAAATGAAGTATCGCAATATTTTCTTACACCCCTAGTCATACATGATATCTGCTGAAACACAAGAAATCAAGGGAAGTAGTATTATGATATTTTAGGTGATGCTTGTAGTTTTTTATATTGATAACACTGTCCACTATGCATTCTTTTCACAGCTGATATAACATAAACATTTGAGCAGGATCTTAGCTGTAATGTCTGTAAAACTTTATTTTGTTTATTATTTCTTTATTTTTTTGTGCGTGTTCTTTGAGCTGGTAACGCCAGATGTTAAAACTTCTTCTATCCAAGTCCTGCACTTTTAATTTCTACAGAGGAAAGTTTTAGGATATAGCATTAAATCCTGTTCAGATCAAAAAATGTGTCCAGTATCTGTGCATATTTCTGGCATAATTACATTTTCCAAGGAAATGATTGTTTAAAAAAAACACACGAAACAAATTAATAAATATTGCCTTGTTAACAGTATCGCGATGTAGTGCAATATATCGTATCGTGGTCCCAGTATTGTGATTTGTATTGTATGGCCACATTCTTGCTGATACACACCCCTAACACTGAGTTGAAGGCTTCACCTGCATGGTGCTGAATGCAGCTCTGTCCGACAGCAGGATAATCTGACTACTTGACTGGACTAAGCAGCACAGTGTTACAAACACACCCGGCTCCACAACAGCCCAGGATCCAGATTAGAGCTGTAACTTGGCACCGCTGCTCATTAGTACGATTATAGGAAGTGGGATTATGGATAATGTAATCTGGCACACGAAGAGAAAGTGCTGCAGGTGTCACTGGTGGCATATCAAGAGGATTCTTATGACAAATGTCATTAGGGAGTCTTCCAGAACTCAGATTAGCCCAGCAAAGACCAGTGACACCCTGGAAGATGACACAGGCTTTATGGGGTGGAAATAGGAGAGCAGCGACTCACTGTTTTTAACACCAGCTGCTGACATTGATGCTGTGACAGAAGATATTACATGCCATTAGGTTAGTAGGTAGAGAAATGTTTAGCTGAATGTCATCGGTTGTTGTCCAAATGTGCATTTTTGGAAAAACCAGATTCAACTAACACTATAACATAACTGTGGTGTTTGACAGTCAACAACTGTACCACAAATACAAAGGACAGTGGCATCACAAACGTTCTAATTAGCCATGTTTACTCATAACAAAGCAGGCAGTGACACAGACAAAAAAAAAAAAATGAAGTAGCGTCAGACTTTCTGCTCAGACTGCTGTCATCTAAAAAACTGTCCTTAGTGAAAATGTACAGCTGATACCTGTGAATAACTGAAGAACACTGCACAGTGAGCCTACATCAAAGACATAACTCACCATCAATGTTGCTTCACAGAAAGCAACCTTTGTGGAGTGACATTTCTCTGCTGGCCTCACCTCTTTACTGATGACGTTACCGACAGATCTATGGTGGCTTTGATGCTCTCTGCTCTCTCATGTGGAGAACATAGGGGGCCACACACCACTGCTTTTGTCTCTACTGACCTTCTGCATCCTTGTCATATTTACAGGTTAACATATACAATTAAAGGGCAGCTGCGGCTCAGGATTTAGAGCAGGTCGTCCAATAACCGGAGGGTTGGCGGTTTGGTTCCCACTCTGTCCCAGTCATGTGCTGTTGTCCTTGGGTAAGACACTTCACCCACCTTACCTCCAGTGTGGCTACTCACACTGGTGTATGGATGTGTATGAATGTTCGGTGGTGGTTGGAGGGGTTGTAGGCACAGATTGGCAGCCACGCTTCCGTCAGTGTGCCCCAGGGCAGCTGTGGTACTAAATGTAGTTTATCACCACCAGAGTATGAATGTGTGAGTGAATGAATAATGGATCCCTTGTATGTGCTTTGAGTATGCCTTAATAGAAAAGCACTATATAAATCTAATCCATTATTGTTATTAAGTAATCTATTTTCATGCCCAAGAGATTAGGTGTAGTTAGTTAGTGTTGGTGATACTTCTATGCCCAATACTCCTCAGCCATGTGCATGTTAGATTTTGTGCACTACATCTGAAACTGTTGAAATGACATCCTCTTATATTCAGAGTGTAGTCAATACTTTAGTTTGAATGTTTTTCAAATGAAGTGTTTTGAATCACTTGTATTTTTGCATGTTTTTATATCCAATTAAATATGATGTTAAAAACCACCTGCATACATCATGTACAGCTGTGTGCTTTACTTGATGCTACAGAGTACATGTGCATACTTAATTTGAGCGGGTTCCTCTTCATCTCAGGCTGCTACCAAGCCTTTTTTGTGTGTGAAGAAATGACTGCAAACTTCCTTTTTCAAGCGAGAGCTTGATGATTCACATCCTCTACTGTGCAGAAACCACACAATGTGAAGCTGAAGCACAACTAATCATCTTAACATCATACCCACGAGACTAATTCAGCCTGATACTTTTTAAACATGTTGTGATACTACAATGCAAAAAGACAATGCTGGAGAGATGAAACGGCAGTAAATTAAAATACCAGGTCCCTCTAAGTTAAGAAAATCATGCTATCAGATTGAGGAAGTGTTACACTGAGAGAGCTTGGCTGAGCTGATGCAATGCAGAGGAACCCAACCTCAACAGACTCTGGAGGGAATGACAAAAATTCAAGGAGGAAAAAATCTGAGCAAAACATACACTAAAAATGATAATGAGCTTGTATTCAGTGTGAAAGTGGCTTTAGATCAGTCAGTTAACAGGCAGGCTGGATAAATGAAGTTAGATTAAATCTTAACATACTACTTGGGAAGAGTAGCTACATCTGATCACAAAAAAAAATCTTACAGAGCTCTGAGAAGTAAAGAAAACATGATTCTATCCCAGGAAGGACCAGAACAAATAGGAAGCTTTAAAAATAGCTGGTGAGAAATCCCTGCATGCAGCAGCAGGAAGCTGCGAGTGAATGGGATAGCCAAGGTGCCAGCTGAAAGGTCAGAGCTTATTCCCCTGCTCGACAGGAGACTCAACGACATGTCCAGTTTCAGTCTGCCGCTCTAAGCAACAGCTTTAATACAAGGTGATGGAGTTGACACAATGCAGGATTACAGCTGTATAATGGTTTCCTTCAAAAACTGAAAAACTTCACAAAATACGGTATGTGTGAGAGAAAACTGAATGATAATTTCATCTGAGTGCAAGAATACAGAGCAGATATGAAGACTTTATATAATGTCTGATTTTCATGCATACTTTTAACTTGCTGCCACAGCATTCATTCAGCTTCATTTGCATCTGAACACAGCTGAAAGGGTCAGGCCTGTTACTTCAAGTCTCACAAGATTATATGTTGAAGCTTACAATTGAAGCTTATTACGGAAAAGGAAATGGACTGTTAAACAGTTCCAATTCTTTCAGACGTGCACAAACTTTGAGCAGCTCAAACCAGACACACAGAATCAGACATCCGGTCCCTGATTCAAGGCCACAAAACACTCTGATTGAGTTGAACAAAATGAATATATATTATGAAAAAAATGTCTAGTCTGAAGGTTCTGCATATCCTAAAAAGGCCAAAAAAAAAAAAGAGATTCCTCTAGGACATTTATCTCGCACGCAGGAAGGGAAAGCCAGATTCACAAGGTTGAATGATCTCTATGAGAAATCACTGATCAGCCTTTGAGCCGAGCCCATCAGACAGACAGACAAAGGCCACTGTCACTTGGATCACTTTTGATCTCAGTACGAGGTGTGCACACTTGACTTTGAAAGCCTTCAAAGACCAAAAATGGAGGTTGGTGTAAAGGTGTGAGCCCTTCAGGCCAATTCAAAGGGGAAAAAAAAAAAAAAAAAGACAGTTGAGATCCAGGAAGTGGCACAAAACCTCCTCGATGTTGCACATGACAGTCGACTCAGATATATTTACTCAGTTTCTTCAACTTTTACACCAAATGCTGATGAATCTGTGTAGTTTATGTAAAAGTGATAGCGATTAAAGCCAATGCAAAGGATTATATTCTAAATGCCTAAAGGCCGACACGAGCTCAGATCACGCTCAACACCCGGAAATGGACCGCTGATGGTTGCTTCTACACTGTTCGCCGCTGGGGATAAAACTTTTACATTACTGAGCATTAATTTGAAATAATATGACTTTAAAACACTTATATCATAACTTAATAACTTGTAAACTCATTGCAGTACGTTGCTCTTGGCTAAACACGTCGCTGTTTTCATTTTTCCAAGTTCAGGAATTAAGTTAATGCTAGCTAAAACTTCCTCACGCGCCACTCAAAACTTTCTTAACCTCTTCCTTAAACATTTAAGATACACTATAAACATGTTAAACCGAGGTATTAAAAGGACTTAAGTGTTTCATCAACTCTTACCGTTACACCGCTGTTGGGCTGGGACACTCTCCTCTGAATGGTGGTAAGAGGCGGCGAAGTGAATCGACGGAATTCTCAATTGTTAGCACATAAAACTACTTCCGGTCAAATGCCTTCAAAATAAAAGTTCCACTCACCATAACCGCACATATAAGGAACGAGTATATCAGGGGTGTCAAACTTCTTTTAGTTCAGGGGCTACATTCTCTCAGTGTGATCTGAAGAGTAAATTAATAACATAGTCATATACAAATAATGCCGACTCTCAACTTTTCAATGTATTTTATAATGACAAAAAGTAAAATTACTTTATGGAAACGTGAATAACATGAACAACCATAAAAAATGAAATTTATAAAGAAAAATATGTGCAATTTAAACTATATTATGCCTCTGCTTATAATTTGCAAACATGCATTGCAACTTACAGATTACAAAGGATCTGCAAATGCACAAAACATTTAGCAACAGGCAGAGGGGTTAGTACAATTGCACTTACTTCTCTTAGGATATTTCTAGTTTTTCATATTTTTTGTGAAAGGCTAATTTGTAAATTTATACATTTTTATGTAATTTCACTTTATTTTTTTTTACACGAAAATAAAGAGGGCAAATTTGGAATCGTCATTATTTGTAGGTTATTATAATACAGGTTTGACTGACTTGAGACTAAAGAATGGCTTTATATGGCCCGGAAAGTATAATGACTGACTGTTAATATCTTAGGTGTATTTTTTGCATTTCACAAATTCATTTTACTGGACCCTTTGGCAGGCTGCTTTTGGCCGCCGGGCCGTATGTTTGACACCTGTGCCTGGTATGGTAACCTATCTATGGAAATACTGACTGTACCTACGACATTTTATTTTATAATGTGCCACAATGTGACCGTAATAATTACTTTAACTAAAAATAAAAAAATATTCTAATAAAAGTTTTATCATCACTTTATGTTAGTCAGTCACAAAGAGGAGTCAACGTTTCCCGAATAAATAAAGTGGTATTTAAATTTACATATTAACTAAGTAAATAATTTGAGTATTTTCGGAATTACTGATACAATTATCACAATGTTGTCTTATTTAGGCATAACACTAGCACTTTAAATCATTGTAGCGCGAAGAAGACCTTTGTGCTTTAATTATGTAAGCGTAACCGGAAGCTGTACTGCGTACTTAAAATTATTGCTCTGTGGTCACGCTTCCGGGGAAATTGCGCCTACGACACGCATGGACATGCCATGCAGGTCCTGAAGAGTTCTCCATGTACCCATTACCGGCACCTGCACTACAGCATGGATCCCCCATGACATTTGGGTTTATTTAATCATAACCCAACGTCAGTCCCTCAGAGAACTGTCATTTCACACGGATTATTACCATTTTAATCAAAGTAGTAGATGTTAAGTTAGTGCTTCCCTCTTGTCTAGAAGCATTAAACATTGAAGTGGTGTTTCATAACCCGATACCACACGCCACTGCGACCTCTACTGGTCGTGCTCTGGTATTTCAGTTCATGAGAATTTTATCACTGATCAGGTATCTAGTGTCGAGTTCTTATAGATCTTTAATGTCAGTCACAGGAATTTATGAAAATCAGTGTAGAAAAACGGCCCAGAGAACTACTGAAATACACAAAAGTATACACAAGCTCTAACTTTGTCCTACAGGGAACAAGGTGCATATGTTGTGGCTATTACTCTGAGGTAGGGCAAGTATTGCAATGTTCATTACTCTGGGGGTGGTGATTGTTCAGATTGAAAGGGGGTGTGCATACATTTAAGAAAGAACTAGTCAAGAAAACTATGCAACAGGTTCAGCAGGGTGCTGAGAATTGAAATGCATTCTGCTACATTCTCTGGGCACAGACGGTAATACCTATGGTTACTCAAAATGTTAAACCCACATTGGTTTCAATAAAGTCTTTCATCTAAATGAGTCACGAGTGTCACTGACTACTAGTTATTGGAATGTCAGTTAAACAAACCTCCAGTGTCATAAATGTGATGAATACAACAGATTCTGTTCCATATTAGTATTTAGAATACATGTTGAATTTGCACATTATACTGTTTTTTCCCCACTTCTTACTGTGTATGTTTTTCTTCTGTTTCTAATTGTATGTGTTCTGTGTGCAGCAGACTCCCCTCTGTCCAAGACAAACTTCTCCCAAGGGAGACTAACAAAGACACCTTGATTATTGTCATTGGGTAACAAGCATCTATTCTGACAAAGAGGAAAAACCATGACAGAAGCATTATTTGGTTAATAAGCACTGCAGGTTTTATTACAAGTTTCTTTTACTACAGGGTAGAGGAGTAAACCGGGAAAAACCCAGTTTCAATTAACCTACAGCCAAAACCATTTTCATCAGAAAAAAAAAAAAAAAAAAAATACCGGTAAAAAACACTTTGGAGCATTTAAAAGAAGAGGTTGGAACAATAAATTCAAATCACATCAGACAACCATATGTAAAATATTCTGCACATTTGTAACAACTCTTTGTGCAGACAGGAAGGGATGACGACCAGGAGGAGGAGAGACTTTGTGTCTTAACTGGTGTCCATCTGAGAAGAAAAGAGGCAAGAATGGAAACGATTAGATTCGATTAAACCGACCAGAATATTCAACGCACACTGAAGGGCAGTAGAACTAACCCTGGCATTGTAGGCGTCTAACTGGGCGTCGAGTTCTTCTGCTGACAATTGTTGCTTGCTGCTTCCGCCACGACCACCTCGACCCCTTCCTCTGGATCCGCCCGCACCGCGTCCTCCACGGCCTCTCTGCATGCCGCCGAAGCCACGATTCCTGTTCATGCCGCCACCTCCTCTATTCAGGCTACAGTTAAAACAAGACGTGCCACACTCAATCAAAACATTTCAACGCAAACTTGACTAAAACACAAGACTTTATTGCAAATGTCACTTTAAACCAATAACTTCTGCTATCAATACTTTATCTGTTGCACTTTTATTGTCTATCATCTTCCTCAACCCCATCGGTTATTGTTATATTCCATGTCTCCAGTTACATTGTTTACAGTTATATTCCATATTTTGATTCTTGGGCTCTGAGTCTAAATTGTGAAAATAAACGCGATGCAGATATGGCAAAACTGACACTAAAGCTGACTTTCAGACTTACCCCTGCATAGGTCGCCTCTGTGTGTCGATCTGTGATGTGACGAGCTGTATGTTCATGGGTCGCCCTACAAGACAAAGAAAAATAAGGAAATCATGCTTTTCAACTTGCGGTAGGAAAATACTGTTGATATTCTACTGGTGCAGTAAGTCAATGTTTAACCATAGTTTCAGGTATACCATCAAGGGGGATGCCGTTGTACTGTTTCATTGCTTTCAGTGCATCTGCCCTCCTTTCAAAGTGCACATCTGCAGTTCCCAAGCTTCTTCCAGAGCGATCATAATGAACTGCAGCTTTTTTCAGAGTCCCAAACTCTGCAAACAATTCCTGAAAAATGGAGCAAATATTTTAAGAACTGCAGGTTTTCCCCCCATTAAGTTAAAAGCATCCATCTTACAGTAAAAGACTTATAAAAACAAGAAACCAGGTACCTGAATATCTGCGTCTGAAACCCCAAAGTCGAGATTGGAGACGAGGAGCTTCCCTCCAGTTTCCACTCCAGCTCCGCCCCCACCACCAGCAGTGCCATTGAAGCCACTGAAGCCATTGTCGAACATGTCGTGCTGCCACTTATCTGGAAGCTGTTTAGGCTGCAACAGATGAAAGAGAACGCACCTGCTGACTTCAGGATCCCCTTGCCTCTGTCAATCACAGAGTCCACGTGGCTGGGTGTTGGGGCAAGCAGGGGCTCCACATCCAACAGGGCCAGGGTGTTCAGTCCCCCAAGAGGCTCCCCAATGTTCCCTGCCCACCCCATCACTACAAGCAAGTGAATCAGTTCAGACAGAAGGACATAGACAAGACAAACAACTTAAACTATATCAGCAAGGGGATCTATTGTATAACACCTCAATAAATATATATAGCTACATATAGTTAAATTATTAGAATTAATCAACTTTATTGGCATCAGATTGAAAATATGTATTCTAAGCCACAATTAATCCTAATGCATTACCCCAAAATCCACCCATAATTTCTAAACTAAGACCTGAACAACTGCCCCCCCCGTTTAAGTACCAACATTGCCCAGTGTACTCTTGCCATCTGCGCCTCCACCAAAGGCCTTCCAGAACTGATCCTCTGGTACACGGGGTCGCCATCTGAAGCAGCGGTGCCTCCAGCGTTGGACTGCGTTTCCCGGCCCGACCAAGAGTTCTTTACAAAGCCATCAAAGAGGCTTTCATGAAGGGGAAGTGTCCATAAGTGGAAGGAGATGGGTGGTAAAAACAACTAGGCAAAGGCCGGCTATTATGTGAGCGTGGATTATCTCAGCGTCCATTTTGAGACCACGCCATTTTGACTGGGGCTTTGGCTTATTTTCTAGATGCTCATTGACTCGTAAGGGGTAAAGATTGGCCTTATATGAACTACATGGGGGGGTTGAAGTCCACTGATCCATCCTCAAGCATTAGCCTCACTGGTCGAAAAGCCACCAAACATGCCTTGTTGTGAAACCCGCCAGCCACTCCCGAACAAAAGGCCGCCTGGTCGCTGCACCGGGACTGGGGCAAAAACTATACTCCCAAAAGGCGATGAAAAACACAGCGGGGACTTTTCTTGTCGAAGTGGTTTCCTCACACCATGATAATGAAACTTGAGTGGGAAGCACTGCTATTGACGACTATCTCTATTTTAAGTGCTGGATTCAAAATGGCGCTGCCAAGGCCTTCACGATCCAACTTTAGCTAGTTAGCCGATATGGCTAGCACACCAGCTCAATCCAGAAGGCCTCTTCTTTTAACTCGACGGAACACATATGGGTTGTGGGAGAAGGGACAAACCATTCAAACATTTTTTCATTATTGCTTAACCGCAAACTATAGAGCCCTCTTCTGAGGGAAACTCAGCGGCTAGCGCTTTTATGTGCTTGACTAGCAAGCTGGCTAAAGGGTTAGCTAGCAAGCCTATTGGCGAACAGAGGGATGTTACCCAGGCACTGACGTTTGCCGAAGGGATTTCCTTTTTCTGCCCATTCTCAACTTTCTCATACCCTGCTGTAAGGCGTCGGTCTGCCTCTACCGCGGTTCAGGTTCTGTCGGTTCCTCATGGGGCCGGATCCGCCGCCTCGGCCTCCAAACCCTCCGCCGCTGACTCCAAGACGCCCGGAGCCTCCTCCTCGGCCGCCGCCGGAGCCTCCGCGGCCTCGACCTCTTCCACCTCGGCTTCCACCTCTCTGCTGCCTGTTCTGTTTGATAATGTCGTCTAGAGACATATCCATTTTATCGGTCATTATGCTGCCCCAATAACGCTAAACTGGTAACAAACTTCCAAAAAAAAAAATACGCCCTAGGCTCGATTGGTCCCTCTCCCTGTCCTTTCAGAACTCGACGTTCTTCGAACCGACGATTAGACAACAATGAACGTTGCTAGGACAGGATATACGTAAAATGAACTGGCATGTGTTACGCATGCGCACAACGTCATCACGCAACACATGACGTCGCTTTCACTTGTTTGTTTATATCTGTAAAGAAATAAGCTACATTGTTTCCAAAACTGCAGCAGTTCTCTACTGGAATAATTTATATAATAATATAAACTGTGGAAAAAACATGGATCTTTACAATATTATTATATAAGTACAGTTTATCATTTACAAGAAAATGTGTTATTACAAATCAGAGAGGTTACCTGTAAAATACTCATATGTGCTATTCAGTCAACACCAATCTGCAGCAGTTTCTACTGGAATAATTTCTATAATAATATAGACTGGGAAAAAACATGGATCTTTACAAAAAAATGTATTATTTCAAATAAGAGAGGTTACCTATAAAATACTCATATGTGCTATCCAGTCAACACCAATCTCACTAAATATAAAATAAATGTTGACAGCCTTTGCTTTTTTTGTGGTACCGCAGAGGAAACAATATTTCACTTATTTTTTTGACTGCACTCACATGCACATATTTTGAATTGATCTTAATAATTTTTTAAGTACCAAAGTTGACTCTTCACTTAAATATCAAACGTACTATTTGGTTTGTCTAAAAATGAAAAAAAAAAAAAAATAATAATAATTACCCTAGACAAGATGTATGTAGTCAACCTTCTCTTAATTATAGCCAAATTCCATATTCACCATTCCAAATTTGCTAAACAATGAACCAAACATTGTTTTTAAAGCTGTACTACTATCTTATTTACAAAGCATTGAGGGAAAAGTCTAAATCCCAAAGCAATCAAAACAAGGAGTCTGTGTGAATAACATGTTTCCTGAATTTTGATTAACCTTGAGCTTTTTTTTTTTTTTTACTTTTTTAAATTATTTGTTATATCTTTGTTATGATATAAATGTTATAATTGTATTCTTTCCTGAAATGTTTGTATACTTGTGTGTATATTTTTGAAAAAAAAAAAAAAAGTAGAAAAGCTATCGGAAAATTACATTTATGCAACATACTGTCCTTATAAGCCCACACATATTGTTTAAGTTAATGTCTTTCCAATTCTATCTTTTATACTTCAGTGGGTTTTATTACCTTAACCCCCCCTTAAGTAATTCACTGTGTACACTGAGAGAACCAGACTTTGTTAAATGACCAATAGTTGCTTAGATTTGCTTCATATGTCCCAAGTCAGTGTTACCACAACATACTATGTGCATGAATCTCTTTTTGATTAGTTTTTGGTAAGATCCTGTTGTAAGATCAGAACAAATGACTCCTTTGTTACATCATTCTGAATACAAAAAATTATGTAATGTAAAATTCATGTAGTTGTGTAAATCAAAAACAAGAATCTCCAGCTTGCTCAAAACTGTGCATAATAGGGTGAATACTAACCAAATTAGTGTAAAAGTATTTTATTCAACATTCTGTTTCAAGGCTTGAGGAAGGGGGGATTAACCAGGGGAAGCAAACTTGGAGGGTTTTTTTTCCCTTACAACTTTATAATTTTATAAACATATTTTACACTGAAATGTATTAATTACACAAGTTGTTATCCCCCGTCCCATCCCCCTCCCTATTCCAGGTGGTATACCCACCTAAATACATAAATGTACTAAATATTAAAATTTCTGAGGACAAAGCATTCAAATGTAGCTGCAGTTATCCAGTAAAAAAAAATGTCTGCAGATAAATTTCGCTATCAATTTCACTTTGCTAGTTATATCAGAATTATCGCAATCAGAATGATAAGAAAATACATAATAATCAAGACTAGAACTTCCAATAAATAAAAGTAATAAAATAATAATAATAATAACAAAAACTTAATTAATTAAGGGGGAAAGGGGGGATACACATATATAAAACAATTCAAGTCGTATCATTGGCTCAAACTGAAATTTGGTATCACATTTACTGACATCCTGCATTGCTCGCTGACTGTGATTGGCAATGACTCCAGTTATTTTAAACACAACCTCCAACATTTGAGGTCACTTGGAGAATGTTTACAGGAGATCAGGTTAAGGAAAGTCTTTTAATATATGCAATAAATGATGACCAGATTTTATGATACTTGTCTTCTGTTACACTTGTTGAATGTCCAAGTTTTTTCAGGGTCTAATCCCAGCATCACTTTCCTGATCCAGTATATATGATTAGAAGGTCCGCCTACTAGTCTTTCCAGTTGAGCGGTATCAAGCGACGGGCGTGTAATGATGCATAGGCAATAGCATTCTTATGAAGGGGGGAGAACTGCATTTTGATTTTTTACTATTCCAAAAAAGGCAATTAATGGGTTAGGAGGTGATATTATCTCAGATATTGACAAAAGTACTTGGAAAACATGAGTCCAAAAGTTAGATAATGTTGGACATGACCAAAACATATGACCCAGAGGAGGAGTAATGACACCTGGGACAGGTAGGGGCAACGTTGGGGTATAGTATAATTTGTCATTAGGATAATGTAGTCAGTGGACCACTTTAAATTGAATTACACCGTGTCTTATTCAAAAGGAAGATTTCTCCATGAGATAACATTCTATTCATAAACACCTTATCCATGTCTTATTTAAGAAGTAAAAAAAAACACTACTGTGGCCATCACTGTCTTCTTGCAATAGGACTATCTGGGTGACAAAAACAGTGCTATTAGTACCACGAAAGTGATTGGAATCAGACAATAACTATTGAAAACTACTGGACTTATGCTCTGACAATGTTCCCAACTCTGAGGACTGGTTTTTCTCTCAGGACAATGCTCCTGGCCTCAACTAGGTCCATAAAGGTGTGGAGATGGACCACCAGGTGAAGACCCTGTCATGGCCAGAGCAACCTCCAGATCTGAACCCACTTTGAAAACTTGTGGAAAATAGAATCAAGAGGACAATGGATGGAACCAACATATCCAACATGGATGAGCTTCTTGAATTTCTATGGTGTGAAAGCTGTTGCTGAAAATCAGGGTTATCTTGATTTTTTGTTTCCAAACTTTATTTTGTTTGCCTCTTATTCCCTTTGCATAACAGACACAAAATTGCCTTCATATTTGAGCTCTGTATGGAAAGAACTTTTAAAAAGTAAGTTTTCGCTTTCTGTTTTCTGTGGTGTGGAGTTGTCTCAAATACCATGACCCTAACTTCACAGTTCTTTTGACTTGAGTGGAAGATAAAATTGACTAAAATACTGAGAAGTCAAAAGCCGGAGACAGGTCTCAATGCCTCAGAGTCTCCCGAGTCGCCCCCCTCCGCTATAGGTGAGTCAGAGTAGGATATGAACACTATCATTAGTGATGTCTGCATGGATTTCTTTTCTGATCCGATAACGAGTAAAATTCAGGCTGATATCAGTGATACCAATCCAATACCGATACTTTGTACAAATACACTTAATGGACCTCATTCACAAACACTGTGTACACACAAATCTGTACGTAAACTCCGTGTATGAATGTTTGACACACAAATCTGTAATTCATCACTATTTTCTTACCCGAATTTATTCTTATTCTGCAAGCTAATTTAGAACTGCCTCAGACCGTGTGTGCACAAATGAGGACAGTTGAACTGACTTAGGAAATGCAAACACATACCTTTTAAGCCCATGCACATCATCTAAAACCACATCAATTATAAATAGATTTAATTGATATTTTTAAAATCATTAATTCACTAATATATTGGCCAAATATATTAAACAGCCATGAAATGAACACACTTTCACCCTCATCATCAGGGGGCGGCCATAGCTCAGGATTTAGAGCAGGTCGTCCAATAACCAGAAGGTTGGCGGTTCGGTTCCAGCTCTGTCCCAGTCATGTGCTGTTGTGTCCTTGGGCAAGACACTTTACCCGCCTT
>JAPTGZ010000027.1:12752653-12767311 GCA_029814645.1 Fowleria isostigma | reverse complement strand
GGTGCGGCCCACTTCAGATCAAATTTGGCTGAATGTGGCCCCTGAGCTGAAATGAGTTTGAGACCCCTGGTGTAGAGTCAAGCTGATACTGTGGAAAAGCATCATTAATATAACATACAGCCCTCATTTTTATTCACAATGACATAGTGTTACTAATAATATTCCTATTCCCTAACTTAAAATCAACAACAGTGTTTTCATAGTATGTTTGATGCCTGAAGGTGGGAGTAGAAATGGTACGACAGAAGACTTCAAATCTAAAATCTAATTTGATTTCGCCCGATTTGTATAACTTTGCCAGAAGCTTTAATCGCCCATTATCACTACGAGGTGTGTAAATGTGACACAAAATCCCTCCTGCATCAGAAAAACAAGAAGTCAACGACCACATCCATCTGGTACTTGACCCCCAGGGCGATGAAACAAACACGACCTCAATCTCTTTCCTGCTAGCTCCTTGGCATCTGCTGGCGAGCCACCTGTTTAGCTCACTGCTAATTTGACACTCTCTGGGGAGATGATGGATGTGTGTTTGAAGGCCGGCTGACAAGAAACTCTTCAGCATTTTACTGAGCTATTGTTATGCAAAAGCCCTCATGGCCTCCAGCTATATTCGGAAAAATATTCACAGTGAGCTGCATGTAAAGACATTTGAATATAGTGAGCGAAAAGTGTCAGTGGGGCTTTTCCTGGTCCTGTGTCTATTGGGGAAACATACTGCTATAATATGCTATACATCACCGCATGAGAAACAACAACAAGCTTGTCATCTGACTATATTCACCAATCGTATGATCAGATCTCTACATCCTGCAGCTACGTTTTCTTTGATCTTTTACAACATCCCTCCTTTTCCCTCTCCTCCTTTTAGCCTCATCTTCCTCAGTAACCATAGGAGGTCATGAACATGGAGCAGGTCTGATCACACTTCACATATCAGCGGGTCCTTATTTATGAATTCTCAATGAAAATCAGGCCCTTGGGCTCAACACGGATCAGGAAAGAGGACAAAGAAGATTCCCGAGGAGTGGAGTTCAAAGCCGTCATCTGCCCCAACTGAGACCACGGTGGTGGGTTTTCTGAGCTGCTTTCCAGGGAAACTGCATGTGTGCCAGTCATGACTTATGAGGATAATGTCATGAAAGGCGATGTTTGATCTGACCATTTCATCAAGCTTTTTATAGCCTCTGCACCTTTTTTGTTACATGTGATGGCCATAAATCACGCTCCCTTTCTCTCCATCCTCTCAGGTGTTTGTTCAAGTAGCTCCCAAGTAACCAGAGTGGGTGTGGTCTCAGCGTATAAATAGATGGCTCCTTGGTGGACGAGGCTCTCATTTCAGCACTTTTGATGATGGCTAGGAATGGGAATCGATAAGAATTTAACAATTCTATGATCAATTTTGCTTATTGTTCCAAAACCTTATCAATTCTCATTGGCTAAGACAATAAAAGAGTACAAACAGATTTTTTTGTATTAACTGTCTTTAATATTTCCATCTCTGCACAGAAAATATAACATACTGTATGCACAAATAATAATAACAAATGACACTGGTTGTGGTTTGGGTTCTGTTGTCAGTAAAATACATGTGAAGTACGTGTTGGAGCTGTGGCATATCATAGTTTTTAGCATAACTGACTAATATGCTGCTATGTAGTGTATTTACCTACTGTTCCTGCTCCTATTTCCTATCAATTACATTGGAGCGAGCTGCGCACCAGTACCGAGTGCAAAACAAGACCGGTGGTGTGGAGTTAGTGGCTGTTGTGCATAAGCATCAACCTGGTATTGTCTGTACACCTGAATTATAACCATAGTTTGGAGCGTTTCTGCCTGGACACCATGGTGGCATGGTTCTAAATCAAAACAATGCAACATGCATGTGATGTCATCAAGTATGCACAACAAAGATGGAATCTATTAGCAGAATCGTTAAGCAGGCAGGCAAACAATTCCAAGGAATTGATCAACTGGGAACTCAATTCCCATCCCCAGTGATGGCATCCACGGTCTGTCCATCCAGCCTTTGTCTTTCAGCTTGTTCGCTCCTTACTTGTTGTTCTACAGTTATTCATGTTTGTGCATTGTTTGTGCACTCTTACATTAATAAATCTCTTTATATTGGTAACCTTCCAGTCCTGTGTGTGTTTCTGTCAAGCTCTCTGAGCTGGGCTTGACAAGTGGGGGCTTGTTCGGGATACATAAAACAACAATACAACAGGGGTCTCAAACATGCATCCCAGGGGGTCAAAAACCGATCTGCTAAAATGTCCGATCTGGCTCATGAGATGAATATGTGAAGTGCAAAAATTAAACTGTACATATTAACAATCAAGGGCATCAGATTCCTTTTAGTTCAGGTTCCACTTTCAGATTGATATGATCTAAAGTAAAATACCAGCATAATAACCCATAAATTGTGACAACTCCATTTTTCTAGATTCAACTGGACTAGTTTTGCTCTACCAAAAAGAACAGTGACCTGAGCAAATGAGAAATTGAATGAGAAATTTTTCTTATTTTAGTTCCAAACTCCAAATTTTTATTAATATTCTGCTTGCTATCAAATGTTTGTGTAACATTGTGTGTAATGTACATGCACAAATGATACGTTGAGGCATAATATTGTCAAAACTACACTTATTTTTCTTACAAATTTCTATTTTTTTCAGGTTATTCACCTATTTTGGTTTTTTTTTGTGAAAGGATAGGTTGTAAATTTAAATATTTTCCTAATTATGGACTAAAACAAGCATACAGAGTTGTTATTTATAGGTTATGATGCTATTACTTTACTGGTCCAGCCCACTGGCGATCCAACTGGGCTGAATGCGGCCCCTGGAAGAAATGAGTTTGACACCCCAGCAATACAGTAACTCAACTTTCAGTGGATAAAAAATGATTATTGCTTCCTTAATTAGCACTGACATTTTAAAAGAGCAACAAGTCTTTCAAACCAAATGACAAAGTACGTCATTGTAAACCAACAGAACGCGTTTGCTCCAAAATCAATAGAGAAAATCATTAGAAACATGTTTCTTACACGACACACCCCTGCTTTGCTTATTATTTCTGCTTGATTAATTAAGACTAGGAAAAATACTGCAGCCATGAAAACAAGAGAAGATGTGTGTGCTAACCTTGCATCAGCAGCATCTCAATTATAACAACCTGCCTGCCAGGTTTCAAATCAATCTGACTTCAAATAGCTGAGAAAATTGATTTGAAATGCAAGGGGAGTGGATGAAGGCCGACAGACAAATGTCCTTACAGAGATGAGCGCATGCATCAACACTCAGCAGGAAGCAGCAAATGATCTTCACACATTCTCCCATGCCACTTTCACTGTCAGAAGACCGCACCACACTTTGCATGCTACATTTGGCTCTCTGATGTGGAATAACTTGGAAGGGGCAAACTAGTACTACCGCCAGAGGTGTCAAAAGTATTCACATTCATTCCTCTGGTAGAAGTATAGATACTAGGGTTTAAAAAAGACTTCTGTAGAAATTGAGCTATCAACTCAAGCTTTTTACTCAAGTAAAAGTGTTAAAGTAGTGGTTTTAAAACTATTTAAAGTATCAAAGTAAATGGAAGTGGGGAAAAAAATGCCATTAGGACAAAAGCTTAGGTGGCGTCACAGGGGCCCATAGTGCACTACCTATGTACTTGCTGGAAAGTTATATGTGCCAGTGCGATGGATCCTGTACAAACCAATGCCAGAATAGTGTATGTTTATACTTCTCATCCAACTTCAATCAAATTCACTTTATCTGGATGGTGTGATTTATCTGGAAAGTTTTTTTTTAATTTGAACAATGACAAGATGAATGAAAACAAGTCCAAATGAAATAGGAGTCACGGGTGGGGCTGGGAATCGAGAACCGGTTCTTTTTCAGAACTGGTTCCCAGTAGCTCGATTCTTTGGAATCATTTGCCTGCCTGCTTAACGATTCTGCTTATCGATTCCACTCTCGTTGCGCATGCACAATGACTTCACATGCACACTGCATTGTTTTGATGCGGAACGTAGCCGCCATGGTGTCCAGGCAAAAACGCTCTACGTCTATTATTTCAGTTGCACGGATGACACCAGGTTGATTTGTTCAAAGGAGGAAATCCAACAATATGACAAAAACATTCGTCCTCAGCATCACATTCATCCGCACAAATGTCACGTATTTGATACGATTGATACGATATTTAGCCACACTTGTGCGCAACAGCCCTCTGGTACCACTCTATGGCTTTCTACCACCTGTACCATTCTGTGCTCGGTACCGGGCCGCAGCTCCACCGCATCGGTACTGTAGTGGCTCCAATGTAGTTGATAGGAAATAAGAGCAGGAACACTACGTAAATCTCACTATGTATCAGTATATTAGTCAAATACACTGTAAACTCTGATCAACCACAGCTCCAACAAGTACTTCACACATATTTTACCAGCACAGAACCCAAACTGGACCCAGTGTCATCTGTTTTTAGTATTGGAGCATACTGTATGTTATATTTTTGTGTCCAGAGATCGAAATATAAGACAGTTAATGTTAACAAACCTGTTTATACTTTAACTCCCTCACTCAATGAAAATAGATAATGGAATCGATAATGGAATCAGAATCGTTACATTCTTATTAATTCCCACCCCTAGTCATGAGGCTATTTTTAACCCATAAAGTGGCTTTTATGACAGTTCTCAAATGAATTTCTCTCTATATTTTACCTTTCTTATGTGATTTATCATCATTTATTGTGGCATTATCCTCTGTATTTTGCAAGATTTTAGTGAAAATCAAATATTTTCTCATATTTAATTCAACTGATCATGTAGATATTAATAAAAGCACTGATTAGGGTTGTGGGTTATTATATCTGAAATGGAGAAAAACTGAAGAAAATACTTACTTTTTCAGTGAAGTTATCATTAACTGAACATAAACCCAGTGTGTCCATCCACTGTCACTGATCCAACTCCATAGGTTTTACTGGTGAATCAATGTTGTGTTTCTACAGTAACTACAGAGCCTCTAATTGGATGTCCAATGAATCATGTCTGATGACCATGAAAAGATGACAAATTGCATTTTACACCAATTATTTACATGTAATGATAGGAATAGTGGATGAACCTGTATTAAACAGTTGAGATCAGTAGATAGTTTTGGTCAACATTTGATTAGATAGACAGTCTTTATGGGTTCAAATGTAGAGAGTAGAAAGTACAGATAACTGTGAAAATGTACTTAGTAGAAGTAAAAAGTCCACTGAAAACTAATTACTCCAAGAAAGCATAGATAACCAAAATTTATACTTAAGTATGGTAACAAAGTATTTGTACTTCATTATTTTCCACCTCTGACTACTGCCTCATGGTTATAGTCTTCTGCAGTCTGTTCACTCTCATAATATATATGCAATCAGGGCTTAACCTTTGACCTTTTGGTTGTAAAATGCCACCACTTCATTGCTTTATCCTATTGCACATTAGCGTGAAATGTCATCATAATTATGGATTTGACCTTTGACCACTACATTCTGATGCGTTCATCCTTGAGTCCATGTGGACATTTGTGCGAAATGTGAAGAATTTCCCATGGGGCATTCATGGACAGATGGACAACCAGGAAATACAATGCCTCTGGGCATCGCAGCCTCAAGCATGGAGGCATAAAAACTGTATCAGGAGACAGTGTTTTACTCTAAAGGTCTTTACAACTTAGTGCTGTGAACTGTGTTTTGACTCTTGACTGTGAACTATATAAAAGATGCAAAAATTATAAAGATAATGAACTGAAGGACAACATGTTGAACAGCATCACCAAGCAACTACACTATCAGGGTAGGGAGGTGCTTATGTAACATTAATGTCACATTAATCAAAAACAAGCTGCAGCTTTTTACCTGACTACTGCACATGCACAAAACACTGGAGCATATATATTGGAGATGAGGCTGAAACCATCGTTTTTTTCTCGAGAATCCGCTGATGCAAAACTCTTCAGAACTGTTGCAACTGCTGCATACAGTATTTGCACTGCATATGAACATTTTTGTGTTGTTTAGTCATTACATTCCCAGTGATTACAAACCCTGAAAGCTGCAGTGGCTGATACTTTTTTAGTGTCTCAAGGCAAAAAATGCTTAATTATCTTTCAGCATATTGTAGCCCAGTAGGAAAAGGAACGTTCTCTCCAAAGTCAAGAGATGGCACTGTGCCCTTTGGGGTCTACCTTATGTGAAGAAGCACAACAGGTGATAGAAAACTTTTTGCCTACAATAATGAGCCTGTTTTCTGAATGACCTTTGACCCACTGAACTTTTCTAGCAATAACACGGTTAGCTCTTCCGCCTCACAGCCAGGAGATGTCATGTTCGATTTCCAGTAACATTCTCCAGTTGGCTGAGTCTTACTATGTTGGGTTTGATTTCCACTAACCTGGTCAGACAACGGTCTTTCTCAATAAGAAATCCATCTGGAATTGCGGTGCTTGAATCCAAATATGAAGGCGGGATGAACAGGTGGCAGGTAAACCAATCACAGATAAGACGGACGTGATGCTTTTCATAAAACAAACTTTTTTGTGCTATATTGATGAACATTAACTTATGCATTACTTCAAATATTGTATTTCCAGTTGCGGAAAAAATATTAGACCATCAAATGTCATCAAAAAACAATAAATTTGCTTTGAAGTACAAACTCCTGTATTTATTATGTGACTAAAACAGACAGAAAAAATACATGGCATACCTAAAAGCACTGTTTTTGTCTGTACAATGCCATAGCTATTGACGTAAGAACTTATGTGATTTTGGTTATTATCAAGAAATCCATGGTCAGTGGGTAGATGTCACCTCTTAAAGCAACACTAGATGACTTTCTGCTTGCGGGGTCCCTCTAAAGTCAATAAACGGTATTGTCTGTAACAACTGTTGTAAAATATCTATCTTGGTAATACTCGTGTATTTATTGACAAGCCAGTGAACAGGCAAGACAGAAGACATACTGACAGAAGTATACGAGGGTGTTCCTCAAAGACACATGATTAAAGTCACCCAGTATAAAGTTTGTATCCTCTGGTGACATAGTCTGTGATCTCTGTACTACAGGAATTGTTGGCATTTCGCTTTAGAAAGTAAAACTAAAATTGCGTTACTAATTTCTCTAAGTCTCCTGTTGTTGTGAAGCTCATTTAACTTTTCTCTACCTCCTGAAACTTAACAGGCTTTATGGGGTAGGACGTTTGTTTGTTTTTTTAAATTTCTGTTTTCCTCCAATTCTAGAACCGGCACCAGTGGGAACTCCCAGTGCTGGTAAAATCGGTTCAATCACACCAACAAAAGTTGAATGTCTGGTGTCCAGATTAGTTCTGTGATAATAACAGAGCTCCAGTATCATTGATTTATTCATATACAGACAGACTCCTCCTCCCTGTGTTTTACCTGTTACTATTACGGTCATCTCAGTTGGACTAGGGTTCCGATGAATTCGGAGTTGTGGTTCTGTTCAGTGAGCCATGTCTCGGTGAAAACTATAACACAACAGTCTTTAAAATTCTTTTGGAACTGAACTTACCCCTAGAGTTTGTCTCTTTTATTCCATAAAAGCGAATGTAAATGCTTAAACTGGTATGTCAAACTCTGGTCGTTGTAGTTTTTTTGGGACACGAGTAGGTGTCCTGAATTTATGCAGGGCCAGTGAAAGCCACAGAGGTGCTGTAGAGTGATGACCAAAGTGTAACTGAACCTATTGTGAGTTGTTGTACCACCAAAATGACGTAGAAAAGATAGTTTGAGGGCAGAAAAAACATCTAATGTTGCTTTAAATTAAACTCTTATGAGACATTTTTGTTGTTATCACTATATTTGTCCAAACAAATGTACCTTTAGTTGTACCAGGCATTAAAATGAACAAGAAAACAGAGCGGTCTGATAATTTTTGCCACAACAGTATATTTAACATACAAATACATCATAGAAATATGGCTTATACTAAGTTAAAAAAGTCCAGTACTAGCTTATCAGATGCTGTGACTGCAAAACTAGCCTGGCCAGCCATCTGTCTTTCTGAATAAGAAATCCATCTGGAATCATGGGACTAATAGGTGCCGCGTAAATCAATCACAGATAAGATGGACATGGCACTTTTGTCAGAGAAACTTAAGAATACAAGCTGTAATTTGTATTTGTGGACTTGGAACTAACTTTGACTCATGACAAAATTAAGTTGAATTTGTGTGACGCATTTTTGAAACACCTGCCCCCAAGACCGGTCCAGTATAAAATAAATTGTGCATATTTCACAGCAAATGGAACAGTTCCAGACTGTTTTCTCAGTACTGAATACACTGAGGAAACTAGATGGTTGACTAGGCTAGGTGTCCCCTGCTATAAAAAAAAAAAATTGTTTCCTTGACCGAGGTGGTGATGAGGATCTGGAGTTGGTCCGAGAGGGCCTTCAGTGCCAGCTCATTCCACCTGAAGTGCTAATGCTAATACCAATGCCCTTGTGTGTTTGGATGAAAATGTAGAGGCCGAATTTCCCTGTGGGGATAATACAGTGAGCAAACCTCAACCTTCAGTATTCACTGTTTTCTTGGTCTGGTTGCCTGCGGCTACATGAACACTTGTCACCAAGAGTTATTACAGGGACCAAGTAAAAAAAGTGACCATGTCAAGGGAATATCTGAAACTGTACAGTTTTACCATTATACAACACCTGCTGTCATTCAATACAACTGTAACTGTTTATGTAAAGTGACTGTTGCCAAGCTGTAATAGAGCTGTAACAGAGATGGCCTGTACTGTAAGGGGAGAACCGAATGGAAACAGCTTAACATGGCAATAAAAGATTGCGGAAAAATGAATGGCTTTTGTTCAGTGGCTTGTATTATACACAACAGGGGAAATAGCTTAACCCATAAAGACCCAAATTCCACATATTAACCAAAAGCATCTATTGATCTAAATTGTTGATCCACTAATCCTTTCAATCCATGTAAATAATTGGTGTAAAATACAGTTTGTCATCTTTTCATGGTCAACAGATATGACCCATTTGGATGTTCAGAGGCTCCATAGTGAACATGGAAACACCATCATCTTCTACAACACTGATTCACTAGTAAAACCCATTGAGTTGAATCCATGACAGTGGATGGACACACTGGGTTTTTGTTCAGTTAATGCTGTATTTTACTGGAAAAGTCACCTTTTCCTCTTTTTTTTTTCCCCTGTTTTGGTACAATAACCATTGATTTTGAGCTTTTAAGAACATCTACATGATCAGTGAATTACACAAAGACAAATAGATGGTTTTCACTGAAAAAAATGCAAAATTCAGGGGATAATACTATAATAAATGATGATAAATAATTTAAAAAAGGTAAAATATAGAGAAAAATTCTGCCACAAAGTCACAGAACTATGTGCATAAATTCCTATAAAAAACATTGTTTTTTGGCTGTTGGACGAAATACATCACGCCAACATCTCTGTTAAAACATCTGTTCACCGACTATAATTGTGTGTTAATGGAAAAATCCAGAGTCCTTGTGGTTGCAAAAGAACCTTCCATGACAACAACAGTTATTTATGCACTTTTGTCATATATTGTTTGTGTATGACATTTAAATATTTTTTTTTAGTATTGTGAGTTTGTACTGCAGTTAGGACTTAGTTTAGGAACTGTACGTTCCTTAGATGAAGATTTGTTGTCTAAACGTGCAGTGTAATGTCAAGGGAGAAACCTTTGTTAAAGTTAACAAAGCCAATCATTTAACACTACTACTATTATTATTATCTATTTTGTCAGACGAGGGAATAGCTGAGAAATAAGAAACCTTGGGTTGTGTTTTTTATTGTAATTCAAGTGGACTGAGTGACGTCAGACTTCTGCATCCAGTTAATGCCTGTATTTTCAGACTTTAGAAAATGTACCCTGTGATGCTGTTTTTTATCCAATCACAGGCACTTTCAGACAAATAGGAAGTTAAATATGATATTCACAGCAACTATAGATCAGATTCTGTCAGAACCTCTAGGTGATTTTACTCCTCTATGACTTGGAAGTTTGGAAAAAGTGGCGTCTACTTAGTTAATTTTTTGATTTGGACTGAAAAGAGACAGCTGCAAAAGGAATGGGTACTTTTTAAATGATTTGTACTCCTGAAGGTTCAAGCCATGTATAAACTGAAGGGGATCTGAGACACACTATGGCTACATTTAAACAGCAGGTCTTAATGCACAATTCATATTTTTAGGTGAAATCCAATTTTTTTTGTGTCCTTGTTCATATTACACTTTAAATTCGACTTTTATCAGTTTTGAGTATGAACTGAATGTGACCCTGAAGTGACCCGCATGCGCAAAAGAAATCTGGGAGGTCCTGGGATGCAGAAATGCGACATTTGTCACATTTCAATGACGTAAAGGTCGGATAAATATGACCTGGCCAGATTTAGGACCATATGAAAGTGGCCTGGATTAGTTTAAAAAAAAATCAGATTTGTGCTGTTTAATATTTCCCCTTCGTGGTAATCCCCTTGGAGTCTATAACTGTGATCTCAGCTCTCTGCAGCCATTGAACTGTTTTCAACATGCTTTTATAACTGAACGATGACCAGAAGAATCAACACATTCAAGTGTGCCAAGACATCCTCCAGCATCTTGAAACCAAACCAGACTTGCTAGGGAGAGTCATCATGAGTCATAGATCTATGAGTATGACCCAGTGGCCTAATGCCAGAGCCTTCAGTGGAAGAGTCCAACGTCGCCAAGGCCGAAGAAAGCAAGACAGTCCAAGTCTAAAGTCATGTTGATTGCATTTTTCCATGTGAGGGGCATCGTCCACTATAAGTTTTTGCCACAGGGCCAGACAATCAGCATCCAACAGTTCCTGGACCAGAAGAACACCGCCGTGCTGGAGTGAACCCCCTACTCACCTGACCTGGCTCCATGGGATTTGTTACGCTTTCCCAAGCTGAAGGGGGTCATCAAGGAAACATGTTTTGAAGACATAAACAACATCAAAATGGTCATGATGACAGAACTGTGGAAGATCCCTTAAGAATCCTTCCAGGAGTGCATGGAGGGGTGGTAGAGAAGGCTGGGAAAGTGCATTAGACTCCAGCAAGATTACTTTGAAAAGGAAAGCTTGTAGTTTGTAGTAGGGCTGAGCACTATTGGAAAAAACGGACATTGTGATTTGTTTTAACCCTGCAGTATATATTGCAATATGAAAAAATAACCAGAAGGATATAATAGCTGTGCGGTGCCGACGTAAATGGTCAAACAAATTAGTTGTGTTTCGTCTTGTTGTAGCAACAGGTGCAATGCACTGTCAACACAGAACATGTGTTTCAGTATTATCCTTCTTGTAGCTGAAATAATTCCAGATAACTGATGTTGCTTTTTTTTTTGCACTAAGTCTTGTTTTTGGTGATGTTTCTCTTGCAACTCACTCCATGTACAGAGGCGTGGTCGGCTCCGGAAAACTGATTAAGAACGATTGTATTGGTGGATCGCTGCAGTGTGTGTCAGGTACCCTTGAAATTAGATAAGAACACATTGAGTTCATTTACCTTCTACCAGTGTTGGGTAGTAACGCGTTCCTGTAACGCCGTTACTTTTGTCAGTAACTGATACTGTAATGCGCTACTCTTTAAATAAAGTAACTCTGTTAACATTACCGTATGGTGTTTTTATGCATTACTAGCTAAATTCATCAATTTTGGTGTGCGAGGTATCTAGCCTGCTGAAAATAAAGATGAAGAAGAAGCGGTGCACCACTTCCTGTTTACAGGGGTGATGCATTGTGGGTGTTGTTTTTTTTTGACCGTGCAGTCATGGCAAATCAAAGCATCAACGTAGAAATACACTCACTATTTCACATTAGTCAAGCACAAAGAGAAGAATGTTCTAATCAGTTGTATCCTATGTCTTTCTGGATCAAAGCCCCTGACTACTGCGACAAACAGCAATGCATTCACGAAGGTAGCTGAGGCTAACCGGCATCTGTGGACACAAGAAAATGAGGCAAGTACCACCACCCAAACAACAGCGGTTAGATTTAACAGTCAGTCAGGGACAGATCAACAAGTTTGGTTGAGAACATGCTGCCAGTTTTTACTGTGGAGTCACCCGCTTTCAGGAACTAATTGGTTTGATAGCATGTCCAAGCGGCATACAGCAAATGAACGAAAAACATTTTTCAACTACTCGGATAAGGAGTATTCACAAATGGAAGCCAAGTTTAAGGACACCAATGGGTGTATTTTTAAGAATGTTTTTTTTAAAAAGTAACGCAAAAATTACTTCTAATGGTAACACATTACTTTTTGGTGTAAGTAATCAACAAAGCAACTGAGTTACTTTTTGAATGAAGTAACTAGTAACGGTAACTAGTTACTTTTTCGGTAACGAGCACAACACTGCCTCCTACATTATATGACCTGCGATGTGACTATTGCGCACATGTACATTGTGATGACGATATTCAAATGATAAAAAGTGCAGCTGAAGTTTATAGTTTGGATTTGTCTCTTTTGTGACTCCAGTCCTGGAGTCACAAAAGAGTCAAAAGTGTCTTTCTGATGCACCTCGTATGGGCAAAAAAGTCAGATCTGGGCCACATTTGCCTGCAGTCTGAACGTAGCCTATGGCAGGTAATTATTAACTGTAAGTTCAGTACAGTGACAAATTTATTACACTCAGTCATGTTGTAATACATCTATTATTAATCAAACAACGAAGTGTCTTCAGTTTACATGAACAACACTCGACAGGTGTAGCAAAGGGTCATAGAACAGCTGACCTGATGTACAGTCATACAGGTAATGCTTCTTTAACGATCATCCACCGATGCACATGATGGCCTTTTGTGCGGCCTCTTTACATGACGTGATGTGATATATATTATATACCGCTTTAATTAAGGCCTACTTGGAAAATAATGAGCTACCTGGCTGAATGCCCTATCAGCACTTCTCTCCGAAGGTTTGACATTTACTGCACCCCTCTATGTCAAGCTAAATGTGCACTCTCCGTCTTCCTCTGTAGGCTTAGCTAGGGATCTATACTCTCACACAGAGGGAGGCTGTAGCTGAGTCAGAAAATACTCCCCTTGTCTTAGTCCGTTTATATCCACTTCAGGCAACGATGAGAGGAGAGAAAATCGGAGGGAAACAGAGAAAGTAGGAGAAAATGTGTGAAGGGTAGGGCAACGGTGGTCGAGATTACAGGACAGATGGTGATGAGCAGGGAAGGGGATTAAAGCTGCAGGTCGAACAGACATAGGAAAAAGGAGAAAAAAACAGGTTAATCCCTCTCGTGGCCCCACCTCTACCCCATAAATAATGGACACATATGGACAATCCCTAAATGTATCCTAGTCTGATTAAACCCAGATCATTGGCTTCATTTTAAAACATTCAATAACTACTTTGAGCAAAACCGTTACCTGATTTTGACTTCTGACGTTCAGTCAGAGGATGATGACATTCTCTGAAATGTTACTATTTATAAGTGAGAGGCTCGAGACAGCTCAGCTTCAATAATATTCAACAGCCAGTCTCACATTTATGCAGGCAAAAGTCAGAATATGTGATATGTTTTTTTAAACAGCGCACATCTCATTTTAGACGGAAACTTTTCATAGTGGTTAACAAGCAGCAAACCCTCATGGCTGAAGCCTCATGCAGAGGTGATGCATCTCCTCCATTATTAAACTGGAGGGGAAAGTCGTCCGTCACCCGCCTTAAAATACAGCTGATGAGTTTTTAAGCGATAAATAAAAATGTCAAAAGTGCATTGACTTTATTAATGTGCTGCAGTGGCACTTCTTCAACCTTTTGGCCACATTTGTTTTAAATGATGACCAGTCAGCCTCCCATCTGAGGTGGTCACTGCTCATTCTTGCCATTTTAAGGTTGAAAATTGGATTTTTCTGGCTCTAAATGTGATTTGCACAAACTGTGAGCAGTGAAATCTCAGCACCTCAGTGTGTCATATCTAATTTTAATCATATACATGCTATACCTGGAGGCCATAATAATGCAGGACAGCTCATAACAGAATTATATTCTGCATTTTGCTCCATTTTGTCTTAGTTAAAACAGATACATTTCACACTAAACGTTCTCACATTTTTCACTCGAGTACATATACCTGTATGGACAAAAGCCAGTATAATAGAAACACTGATTAAATTCTTTTACTTTTTTTTTTACCCATAAATATCCAGGGTTACTTTTGTGTCGGTTCCCAAATGATTTTTTCTTTCTATTTCACCATTCTTAAGTGATTTATCACCATTTATCATATATTATCCTCTCTATTATGCATTCATTTCAATAAAAATCATCCTATATTTAATTTACCGATCATAAAAAATATTCATAAAAGCTCAGATTAAACTTAATTGTCATAATATCAGAAACAGAGAAAAATGAAGAAAATGCAACTTGTCAACCAAATTTATCTTTACCTGAACATAAACTGAGTGTGTCCATCAACTTTTATTGATCCAACTCCATGAGTTTTACTAGTGAATCAATGTTGCAGAAGATGATGGTGTAGTATTAATATAAACATACACATATACAGTATTAGTACTAATGAGTATTAATATAAACATACACATATACAGTATTA
>JAPTGZ010000027.1:12645605-12656543 GCA_029814645.1 Fowleria isostigma | reverse complement strand
ATCTTATCTTATCTTATCTTATCTTATCTTATCTTATCTTATCTTATCTTATCTTATCTTATCTTATCTTATCAGACCTCAAAATGTCCTTGAAAAATGTGTGATTTTCCAGTTAACATTATGTTTAGTGCGTTACATAGACTGTAGGCAGTTAGAAATGTATTATCGGTCAAGCGTTCTTATTTTTAACCCTTTATTGGGCAAGTGACTATTTGTGGTAATTTCCACAAAAATTAAATATGGGGACAATCCCAGTGTCCTTGTGACCTAGTCATTTAGTGCATTCATGTAGTCTGACACATAATGTTCCTGAACCTACACCTGACCAACTAAATCAACCTCAGATCATAACACTGCCCCCCCACTGGCTTGAACTGTAGCACTAGGCATGATGGGTAGTCACATCGTCCACCATCACTCTGGAACAGGGTGACTCTGGACTCATTAGACCCCATGACCTTTATCCACTGAAACACATTCAAACCTGTATGCTCTCTGTCAAACTGATGGTTGTTAAAGAAATGAGAAGCTCTTCACTGCATCAGTTAAAGGGTTAAAGAACTGAAATATAATTATTATGGACGTAATTATTTAATGGAAGGATCCGAACTATTTGCTGAGTTTTTGACAGTGTACATGGGTCAATATCACTATGAAGTGCATTTCTGTGACTTCCCCTTGTGGACCTTATAAAGGAATATCTTATCTTATCTTATCTTATCTTATCTTATCTTATCTTATCTTATCTTATCTTATCTTATCTTATCTTATCAGACCTCAAAATGTCCTCAAAAAATGTGTGATTTTTCAGTTAACTTCATGCTCAGAGCGTTACATAGACTGTAAGCAGTTAGAATGTATTATCGGTCAAGTTTTCTTATTTTTAACCCTTTATTGGGCATATGACTATTTTTTGGTAATTTCCACAAACATTAAATATGGAGCCAATTGTGTGCCTCAGTGAGGTCCAGAAGCTTGTCTGTTTTCATAACTATACAGTGATTCAAAGAAATTTTATAGACATTTTCAAGCTGTAGAGAGTGAATATGGGTGAATTTTGTCAGTTTATGACCTTATAACAGTTATTTTATTGTATGTGTTTCCTTTTTAGCAAGTTCTGCTCAGACGTTTTATGACAGAAGGAGGGAGACTGTTGTCATGCCAACCAACGAGGAGGTAGATGACAATGTCCAATAACACACTATGGTTTACATTTTGAATTTCAGAGTATTTCAATGAGTGCCCTATAAAGGGTTAAATAAATTGCTATAATGGAACATTTTCAATATACAGTACATCATATTTGCCGTCTCACATCGCTACAAAGTAAATATGGGAGTGTTAATATTTCAGAGACAGCGTTAAATAGAGTGTCAATGTTGTATTGACACCACATTGCTATAAAATAACACTCGGGTAGATCATGCCATACCCTCACAAAACAGTTCCACACCCACAACAAAATGAGTAAGGCCTCACTGACTCATGATGTTTCAAAATGTCCTCCTCAAGAACAGGTGTTCTGGCTGATTACACCTTCAACCACATTGGTGGAAGAGATTCAACACACTTGTGGAGTCTGACTGATCTGGGAAATTTAAATAAGGAACCATGACAGAAGGGAAGGACTGAGAATTTATAAGGGTCTGCACTGCAAAAATTTCACCCCCATAGTGTTAAAATTAACACTTACAAAGTGTCTATATGTGTCCACACTGTACCATGTCAAGGTAACATTTTTAAAAATGTTAAAAGATTAACATCCAGTTTTAGCTGGTTCAACACTCTTCTTCATTAAAAGTAACACCACACAACCTTTTCCAATGAACAACTTTCCATGAACACTGTTCATGCACAGGTGGACATTACAGACCCTCCAGACCACACTGGACCTGAGATCCTTGTCTTCAGTGAAACTGTTACTATCACTGTCTTGTAATGTAAGCAGAAATGACCAAAAATATCCACTTGCCCAATAAAGGGTTAAAAACTAAAAATAAAATACATTTAAATTAAATACTCTCTAATTCCACATGGAGCCACAGCAGATGGATGAAAGAGCATCATGAGCCTCCAGAGCCGGTCAGCGATAGAAAAATAAGGTAGACAGGAGGAACCCATCAGTATTCCTCAAGACGCCCTGGTGACCAGAAACATGGAGTACCACCAGAGTACCTACTAGTCCTCCTAACATTTTCCTTTTTATTGGCACGGACAATATGCTGAGCTTCCGTTGGTATAAGTTATCTAAAAGTTAGGTGTGAAATTGGTGTGGGTTTTGGGGCTGGAATGAAGGAATGACATTTGAAGGAATTTCAATGGGGAACACTGATTAGACATAAGAGCAAACTGAGTTATAAACTCGGCCACGGAACGAATTCAACTAGTTCGTCAAGACACCACTGTCTTCCAAAGGTATCACGCCAAAAGCAACATTTCACCGATGCTGTTTGGGGATGTTTTTTCCACTAAATGTTTAATTTGAACAGCCTCAAAATCCAAATGATACCAACTACAATAACAACATGGCAGCTGGGTGGAACGTCCCTCCAAGTCACCTGCTAGGTGATCCTGGGGGGGGGCTGTCACTGCTGATTACAGCCTGGCCACTGATCGCCTCATTTCCTCACTCCCACTGTGAATACTCTGGACAGACTTCAGCGATACACAGCTTGCTAATCCTGGCTGCGAAGAGACGCTCATTTACACTCACACACAGGCTGGGAGTGCAGGCAGTCATGCATGATGTATTTGGAAGACAGAGGGATTAAAACTCCAAAGAAGAAAATCCCAGGTTTAGTTGCATGCCCTGCACTAAAGGGACAGACAGGAAATTACAGTGGCACCGTCAATTAAATTCTAACTCTGCATGCGGGCTCAGAGTTGTGATGGGAAGTGAAGTGCGAAAGATGACTTTCCCTTTTCAGACCGAACCATGATGATTGGTATCCTGTGACTCTGGCACTGGCATTTACAACTTGTAATGAAATGTTCAATTCAAGCATAACATTATTTATAGTAGAATCTGCCCTGTTACAGCTGAATAATGTGGCTGTATTTCATCTCTCCATCAGGATACAGCAGGTGAACGGATCCTTTGCTACACTTTTGATGCTGCTAACCTTTAGTACAAAACAGAAGGAGGTATTTATCAGTCCTGTTAGACCTTCTCACGCTGCCTGACTGGGACTCTTCTTTTGTCATATTTATATCTCTGCCCTCCTTTTTAGGGCTCATTCCACTCGCTCACCTCCCATCAAACATTCATTAGGTTGCAGCGGCGTCTCGAGTGGAATGCACATCATTAGAGGCATTGAGCGCCGCTCTCTCTCCGAGGAGCCATCCACAGCACTTTTACCACCGAACCTGGGACCACATAGTCAGCATTCTGGAAAGTGTGTATGTGTGTGTCAGAGGGCTTGTGTATGCATGTGTTCTTCTTGTTCCGGTAATAGCATGTACAAACAAACAACTGTATTTACCTGTAGGTCAGATGTTTCCCGCCTCGTTCTAGATAAACTGGGAGAGAATGAAGCGAAATGCCAGAGGAAAGAGGATTGAGAAGCAGCAAAAGACTGTGAAATTGGAGTTTTGCACCCTGCTGTGTTTGCGCTTCAGATGTAGACGCCTCACCAAATAATATTCCATTTACGCAGGTTTTTAGTCCATTAATTCTACAGAAGAAGGCCCAGAGGACTCACTGTGCTCACGTCAGCCACAATTTATCATGAAAAATACACACGAGGACATTTAGAGTGAGCATCTTCAGCTGCGAGAGAAAGATTTATCAATTTACATCCATGCACCGGCATTAAAGTTCAAGAGAAGTGTGGCCCCGTTAACCCTTTAACTGCCGGCTTGACCATATGGTTTAACACATTTTGAGTCACTATATTTCAATAAGTGGAGTACCTAACTTATCTGACCCTAATTAAACCAAGAAAGATCAAAATCACTAAAGATATTTTGACAGTTTTTGGTAAAAATATATTTTTTGGCATATCATAGTATAAGACGCCTTCCTGAGCATAATTATATTAGACACCACAAAAAAACTTAAATTAGATACTGCTTTGTTTAATCACGTTAAACCAAATAGTTAATTTGTTGTTTTATGGTAGAGTACAAAAATGAAACCAATATGAAATAATGAAGCATTTGTTATAAAATAAAAACCTCTGTTCATCTATTTTCTGAAAATAATAAACATTTAGTGGTAGTACATCATAAATATGTTGAAAGAATTAACTTAATAACATTTTTTTGACACTTTTCAAGTTGATATTACTAATTGTAGAAAAAAAAATTAGAAATTACTCACCCAAGGGAATAAGAAATGGAAATTAAAAAAAAATATATATATATCATCAGGTTTTTTTGGTGGGGTAGTGAAAGGGTTAAAAAAATGTGTACAGAATGCTTTGTTTTGCATCTTAACAGCTGATTTATAATTATTCCAAACTTTAAGCTGTCAGGTAATATAGGAATGTGACCATTAACACTACATTTATCAGTATGAAACCTCTTTTCTAAATCTTATTCAAGGTGTATCATCTCCACCACTGAGTGTGAAAAAAAAAATAACATAAAAAGCCCAACATTCGTTATAGAACCAGACGAAGGAACAGTTTTTACAAAACAAAAAATAAATAAATACAATTTTGACATTACACTTGAATATAATATTCAAGTTTGTAATGATGGATATTTGGATTTTTTTGCTGACATAAACATAAAAAAAATCAGTTGTTCTTGAGGACTCGTTCTGAAATTATGAGTCCTTCTCCTCCCACTGTGGTCCAAGACTGAGTCAAGACCAAGTCCTTGAAGGGTCAAGTCCGAGACGAGACCAAGCAGAAAATGGTCTTTAGTACTACAACATTAACTACTCACTATCCCAATTTAGTAGTTTCAGTTCGTCTTAGTTATTCTTGTCGCCAGTAATTTGACCATTCTAAAGCACAGTTAAGCTTTTTCCACAACCACAGGATATGTCTTGTGACATGTTTAAGAAATGAGAAGCTACTCACGTCATCAGCTAGAGCTTAAGAACTTGGTACAGATGAAACATTAATCACTGCAGTAATTATCCAGTGGAGGGATCTCAACTGTTTGCTGAGTAAATAGAAGCGGGGACTTTGTGTTGGCTAAGGCGATGTAAAAACTGCACTTTTTAATGATTTGAAGTCTGCTTAAGAACTAAATAAAACAATCAGTCAATTCATTATAATATTGAACTTCACATCACATTATATCATACTGGAAGTAGCTTCACAATCAGGTCATGTGGAGTGTATTATGATGTGTTCAGTGTTGGGAGGGTTACTTTTGAAATGTATTCCATTGTATCACAGATTACAGAATACATGCCCAAAAAAGTAATTTGTACTGTGACACATTATATTACTCAATCTGAGTATTGTAATCCAAATACTTGAATTACTTTTACATTTTCTTGAATTTTATTTATGTATTTATCAGAGTGTATTTGCATAGTATAAAATATTCATTCATTCACTCACCTACACATAATACACACTATTTACAAATGGGTACAGTTTTGGGGTTTTTTAGCCAAGTTTTAGTGGTAGCGGTGAACATTTTAAATTCAGGAATGGATTTTATTTCCAGTGGTACTGAGTTCCAGAGTTTAGAGCTCTTACAAGAGAAAGCTGACTGTTGTTTTGCAGAATGATTTTGCACTTTTGGTTTGAGGAACTTCTGGTTGCTCTGTTGCTGTTTTGTCTCTCAATAAATCAACAGAATGGCTCAGGCGCTAAGTTGTTTAAACATTTAAAAATTAATTTCGGAAAACATAAATCACTAAAGCTTTCAAAGGTTAGTAAATTATACTTTTTCAGGATGTGACTGATGATACTGGATGGGTTTTTTTTAATCCATAGATTTTAGGGTTTGGTTGTACAGTGATCTGATGTGTTTGGTGGTAGTGGGCGGGGCTTGATCCCAGACTGTCATACATTATGAGATGTGTGAAAAGATCATCAGGAGGGCGGCCTGGTTAGGTGTATAGTGTTGGATTAATTTGAAGAAATTTAAACTACAAAAGCACTCAGAGAGCGCAGACCTCCACCAAGCTTGATAGTTCCCCCCCATATTGTGACTCACACCAAAGTAATAATCCTACATTTATTTGTATTAGTGCCCTGCCCTGACTGTTTTTTTTTGTTTTTTTTTGTGGAGTTATATGCACAAATGCCAAAAATGCTCCTATCTCCCAATGTTAAAGAAACCTTTAAAAAAAAAATCCTGGAATTTCCTCAAAATCCGTCCAGTAGTTTTTGCATAAAGTTGCTAACAGACAGACAGACAGACAGACTGCCCCATACCTGGCCCCTCCCCCTTCCTCACACACACACACACAGCTCAGCGAAGCGCAGGTAGCCCCACCCATACCTGCATGGAGAAGAGGAGAGACATTCAAACCGAATTAGTGCATTTGAACTAGAGTAAAATGTCGAATCATTTCCAAAATCTAATACTTGTTCCTTTTGTCATTTTCATCATTTCCTGAAAATTTCATCAAACTCTGTCCACTAGTTTTTGCATAAATTTGCTAACAGACAAACAGAGAGACAGACAAACGCCGGCATCGGTACCAGCGTACACTGGCAGAGCAGGAGGGGGCCCCCTCCCTTTGCCTGTGAGTGGCAGGGGGAGGGGCCAGGCACTCAAGAAACACAGAGTGGAGCGAGTAAAGTCGCACACCTAATTAGTGCATTTGAATGAGAGTAAAATGTCAGATCACTCCCAAAATCTGATTGTTCCTTGTGTCATTCCCATCATGTCCTGAAATTTTCATCAAAATCCATCCAGTAGTTTTTGCATAAAGCTGCTAACTGACAAACGCTGGCAATAATATAACCTCCTTGGCAGAGGTAAAAAGTACAACTTCTCAATTGTAATTTACAACAGTATAAAGTAAAACTGCATTTTTTTTTGCCTTAAATGAAATAACACTTATTTAACCAGCCAAAATCAGGAAACTTTCTGTTTTCTAATTCCACAGTGAATGGTACTAAAGAAAATATAGGAATTTACACGAGCATGGGTAAAATTAAATGAAATGCAGGCGTGTAGTGGGGAAGTGAAAAAATTGTGATTTTTCCTCTCTGAAGCAATGTATTTTACATACCATCATGCCCGTTTAGTTTTAAAAAGTAATGAGCCTATTCTGAGAATGTAAGGAGTATAAAGTATAGATATGCAGCGCTGAATGCTTGACAAATAACACGCAGAGAACGGGAAAGTCTCCAATACAAAGAGATTTACTGGTGCAAGAGCATGAGTATGAGTAGCTGGGTTTCCATTACAGTTAACCGCAAAATAAAAGCAATATTTCCACAATTTCGACAAAGTATAATTGCTACTTGCAGGTGTTTCCATTGAAGAGTGTAAAAACTTTTTTGCGATCTTTGACAAGTTTTTGCAAAATTCCTGTTTCAATTACCAGTTTTCTATTATGCAATTTGTATTTTGCGCATTTCTGAAGGTAATGGAAACACAGCTAATGAGAGCAATTGTAATCAGCAGGTAAATCAGGTAACCATGGGGTCGCTCAACCAAACATCTGAGGAGAGAGAGAGAACAACAAACAGAGAGAGAGAGAGAAGACGTACCCTAGATGTTGTCACAAGAAAGTAAAAGTAAAAAGTTGCCAGAAAAATTAATACTCAAGTAAAATACAGATATTTAAAAAATCTACTCAACTACAGTAACAAAGGACTCATACTTTGTTTCTTCCCACCTCTGCCTATTTGACCACTTAGCCCTTAAAGACCACTGACTATTTTGGTGTCATCTTGAATTTTCTCAACATCTAACTTTGCCTTTGCTTTGATTAATCACCATTTATTATGATATTATTTTCTGCATTTTACATTTTTAATGAAGATAAGGTCTTTTTCAACATTTAATTCATTGATCATGTAGATGTTCGTAAAAGCTCAGAGTAAATTCAAAGGTTATTACATCAGAACAGAGGAAACTAAAGAAAAAGAGACTTTTCATCAAAATATATTAACCAAACACAAAAACAATCATGTACAACCGTGTCAAACCATATGGGCTGTTGAAAAAATGATCAAATTCATTTATGTGCAACGGAGAAAAACTTCATTGACATGTATACCTTTACAACAAACAGATTCACTATGAGCAAATGCAAATGTTGTTATTCAATTGTTTGTTTTTGGACAAAGCCACAGGGAGCCACTGGAGCAAGGCTGAAGAGTCACATCTGGTTCACAAGGTTCAAGGTTAGGGTCATGTTTTCAGTCACATGGAAACTAGAAGATGTATTCTTCCAAATGACGACAAATGCATGTTGAGTCGCAAAAAAATGATTAGACCATCAAAAGTCATCAAAAACAATGGTTCTGTAATCAAATACTAACTCCTGTGTGTATTATGTGACTAAAACAGACAGAAAAGAAAACATGGAATATGTAAAAGCATTGTTTTTGTCAGTACAATGACACAGATATTAATGTAAGAATGGATGTGATTTTGGCTATTATCAAGAAAACCATGGAAAATGTATAGATATCAGCTCTGAAACTAAAACTACAATCAGATATTTTTGTTGTTAATATTATGTTTGTCCAAACAAATGTACCTTTAGTTAGACCAAGCATTAAAATGACCAAGAAATTGAAGAAAACAAAGGGTGGAATAATAATTTTTTCTGCGACTGCATATTAGACTCACACTTCCTGTGTTATAGTCCATGAAAAGAATGGATATTAAAGGGTTAAGATGCTCTTGCTTACAGAATGTGCTTTCTGTAATAGGCATTTCATAAACGGTGTAGTGTTTGCAGAAGAAACACTCAGACCTTTTGTTTAACGAACAGTATTTTTTTTTTTTTATCACACTGAGAATTCTCCACTAGAAGTACATTTCTGTATTCAGAGTACTTAGTGAAACTATATATACATGCTAAATATGAAAAATTTTGTCATTGTGAAATAAAATAGTCCTTGCTAGATTATATATATGATGTTTTAAATTAATATTTGCACTTTTCTAATATGTGTGCTTAATTTTTTTCTGTACGTTCAAGGTTGAAATAATTTACACCCTTTACAAACTGTTATTTATTTTATTTTTATTTATCCTTTATTTCAATCAATCAGTGCATGTTTATTCAGACTGACAAAGAAATTCAGACATTTTCAAACAAACATTATACATTTATATAATACAATCTTTGAAAAAAAATTAGAGTTTGAAAAGGAGTAGGCTGAAGCCTAAGCTTATTCTGCCTATCCCCTTATTCATATCACCAATGAAATATAATAGCTACCAATGAATTTTGATTAGTAACAATTACAACAACAAAAAAACTTAAACAATTTAATAGTTTGAGTTGTGGAAAAAAGAAATTAACATTCACATTCTTCATATATTTTTATGACATTTCTTTTAAACATGGTTTTAAGCATAAGTAATGTTGTATGTTTTTTTTAAACTCAGGATTTTACTTGTTCCAAACATTTACTCCAACAATGGAAAGACAAAATTGCTTAATATTTGTTCTAAGATAAAGTTTTTTAAACACCTTACCTCCTCTGAAATTTGATTTGATTGATTTGTGTGTTCCCTATACACAAGGTCTCTTAACCCTTGTCCTCAAGGCCCAGTGTCCTTCATGTTTTAGATATTTCCCTCTTCTTGCACACCTTAATGGTCATTATCAGGCTTCTGCAGAGCTTGATGATGAACTAATCCTGAATTGAAGTGCTGGAAGACGGAAATATCTAAAACATGCAGGATACTGGGCCTCGAGGACAAGGGTTAAGCAACATTGCCCTGTAGAAGACTTTATTAAATATTCATTATCTAACCAGGAAGAAAAGCTCATTGAGATTAAAAATCTCTTTTTCAAGAGTGTCTTGACCAAGACAGCAGCAGCAGAAGTTACACAAAACAGAAACCACAGCCATACAGCCACACCAAAAACACACATAAAATACACTAAAAGTCAGTACTATTACAACAGCATGTTTGTAGTGTTGTTGTAAAGGACATCAAATTCATATGTAATTGTAATAAAATGACGTTCCACCACCGGTCCAAGATGTATCTTATCTGTTATTGTTACATTGTTCTAGGTTTATAGAACATTAATTTCATCAGTATCTTAGATTGACCTTACACTAGAGAGAAATTAATCAAAAATATGTGGCAGTAACAACAGTCCAGTGTTAGGTAACTTTATTGTGAAGTGGTCTACTTTTTTTCTGGTGTTGGATTCCTTTCCTGGTTCCAATTAATTGGGTTCAAATAAATTATTTATGTTATTTTGATGATAAATTGCATTGTTTGTGTTTTTCCACCAATGACAGTTACTTTGCATTCATGTCCCTTTTAATTATTTACTTATTTATTGCATCTGTGTTGTTTGCCTCGTTGTTAGATACAGGTTTACTGCTATTAACGTTAATAAATAATGGCCTAGGTGTCATGAACTACACTCTCAGCTACATTAAAGGACATATCAGGGGTTGGATGCATTCTTTGCTCACTGATTGGCTGCCTGAGCTGCGCCAACTTTGACTCCGCCTCCTTTTAAAACGTAATTTATACCTTTGTCAAGGCAGCAGTAGTTAACGAGACTTCAACAGGAAGTCAGCTCACAGCTCGTATTTAGTTTTAAAATCAGTTACCGGTAAATACAGTATTTACAGGAAAAAAAAAAAGACGTGTCATAAAACTGAAACAGATCAACTGAATATCAATGTTTCAAAACATTGTGGAGTTTGCATGTTCTCCCCGTGTCTGCGTGGGTTTTCTCCGGGTACTCTGGGCTGCCTCCGACCATCCAATGACATGCACTAATATAAGTTAATTGGTTAATCTAAATTGTCCATAGTGTGAATGTGAGAGTGGTTGTTTGTCTCTATATGTCAGCCCTGT
>JAPTGZ010000027.1:12433527-12444778 GCA_029814645.1 Fowleria isostigma | reverse complement strand
ATGTATGTACAGTATATATTCAGATATTTTTCCTTATCTTTTTGTTTGGTATTGATCATTTCTTTCCTGCTAATTTATAACACTTGAATGGAGTGACTATAACACCCAATAATTTTCCCCCTGGGATTAATAAAGCATTTTAACTCTGATAATATAACATCTTTAAAGAAAACTAAAATAAAACATATTTAACCATACAGACCATGACACTGTCACTATGGTTTAATATATAATTGAGGGACTTTTGAAGTCCATAGGATATATCTTGCTTACATCTTTATTGAAAAAGAAATAACAATATTTTAGGTCTGCGATGATCATGTCTTTACACATTCCATCTTATTTAATTATGGAAACAATCACTTATTAATAAAAAAAAATACTATATATACTAAAATGTCAACTAAATAACCAAATGTAATAACAACCAACTTCTACTTAGCTAAACAATAATTAAATGAGCTCATTCAAAAATTAATGTTGAGATAGTCATGACATGTCAATATATCAAATTTTATATGGAAAATAACAAATTGTATCTGTGTTCGAGTAATCACTTTCAACTAAATTACCCATTACAAAAACACCTCTGAAGGAAGTGTGTTAATTCCAAATCACATGACCTGCTCCACATGATGTCATTTCCTCTTGAAGAAAGCACTGGACAGACTCCGACATATGTTCTTTGTCCTCTTTATGACATTAAATATAAAGTAGTGTATGAGTCAAGTGTGTATTTGTCACACTCTTGTGTCAACAGTGTCACCACACTATCTTTATAAATAACATTTACTTTCAATTTTACTCAGTTTATATATGATATTTAGTAGAATCTTTCTGTAAAATGTCATGTGGTGTTATGGTGATGTTGATTTTAGGAAGGAAAACAGCAAAAATGTCAACTATACCTGTCAACTATTTTACCCTAAAGGGAACTCAAAAACGCCCTCAATTATATTGACCCCAATATTCTCCGAAATGATGCTTAACGTGATGTAAAATAATAACAGAACATGCACAGGAACAACCAATGCTATTTATGTCATTGTTGAAAGAGAAAATCCTTTGTATATGGTATAAAATTCTGGACATGTGCATACATTTTGGTAAAAGTTTGAATAAAATGTGACATTGAGTATTGTAGGAACAGCCTTTAATGTTTTATTTTTAAGCTGATGGTCTTTTTCTAACGCTAACATTGGTTCTTGTATGAGGGGTATTTCTGATAAATTGCTCGTTTTTGTACTGAAAATAATCTAAATATATGTCTGCATGTACAAAACAGTGCATGTTTCAGTGATGACGGATGATCACTTTTCTAAATCTCAGAGCAGAAACCCAGATAACCACTCCTCGACATAGACGACTACTTACCATTATATTATGTCCAAGCCACTGAACATAATTCCTGTCATTATTCGTCCGTCCTGTTGTAAAATTTCTAGCCTGGAAAATGCCCGGGCTCTCTGCCTGAATTCATTTTCGATCCTGTTTGTCCCTGACCGGAGCTGATTGTCTCTTGCTAACACTCTGTTCTCGAATGCTCTTTAATGTTCCGCTTGCATTCTTCCATCCCGTTCCTCTGAATCTCTCCCAATCTGTTTTTATTTTCTACAGCCAGCCACAGTCATGAATGCTTCACTGAGTTTCCAAGTGCTGGGGAATGGCACCCCTCCTGCTAATGAATACGCCTTCATGGGTGCGTGTTGTGCTGGAAACTGGTTGAATGGTTAGATGCATATGTCTCCGGCAACAACATTCTGATACGCACATGCACTCACACACAAATATGCACAGTTGGTATCCTTTTAGGAGGGACATCCTAACTAATGAAGGCTCTTTCTTTTAATGGCAAGTCAATGAGCCATCCAAGCCTAAGTCTGTGAGAGATTCATGAGGATGGGTTTGTGTGTGTGTGTGTGTGTGTGTGTGTGTGTGTGTTTGCTGTCGATGAAAGTTATGGTAACCGGCAGCAGCCCGGTGTTGAGTGTAAGTACTTTAATGTTTAGAGTGATTAATACACACAGTACTATAAGGTCATAGTTTATCTCATTGTAAGACTGAATGATGATAGAAGCAAATTCAAACAGGTCCGGTCCCACTTCCTGTGTTTTATTCAATCTCAAATGACAGATGCCCCATAATAGAAGTATTATCATGCATAAATCCCACCGGATTTTTTTTTCCCCTGTATCTTATCTTATTTGTATTTTATTCAAGGTGTTTTTTTTTGTTTTGTTTTTTTTAAATTGTATTAATATTGTGAGGTAATGCTTTTACTGGTTTTATGTTTTATTATCCTGGATGTGTGTTGGGTGTGTGTAGTGCAAAGTGCTGCTGTTAAAATGATGTGTATGTTGTCTGTTTCTTGTCAAAAATCGATAAAAAACTTTGGTAATATTAAAAAAAAGGTCATAGTTTATCTCATTGCAAGACTGAATGATGATAGGAGCAAATTCAAACAGGTCTGGTCCCACTTCTTATATTTTATTCAATCTCAAATAACAGATGCCCCATAATAGAAGTATTATCATGCATAAATCCCACCGGATTTAGTTTTTTTCCCTCTATCTTATCTTATTTGTATTTGATTCAAAGTGAGGTTTTTTTTGTTTTTTTTTTATTATTGTGAGGTAATGCTTTTACTGGTTTTATGTTTCATTACCCTGGCTGTGTGTTGGGTGTGTGTAGTGCAAAGTGCTGCTGTTAAAATGATGTGTATATTGTCTGTTTCTTGTCAAAAATCGATAAAAAACTTTGATAATATAAATAAAAAGGGTCATAGTTCATCCATTACATCAACCAAGCTTAGAGTGGCCAATGCAAATGCATACAGAAATAAAATTATAAGATAAGATATTTATGTATTATTTTGAATTAAAAAACAAGGGGGAAGTAAAAAAAAAAAAACATTTGAAAAGGAGTGGGATAAAGTATGACTTATATTTTCTCGCCCCCTTACCCCATCTTTTTCTACTGATTAAAAAGTCCCATGTCATTCATCAAAGTAACTTAACAACTATTACATGTCAAAATAAATTCTAAACAATTCTACATAAAATGCAAAATATTCTACAAATCAGAAATAAACTCTATCCATTTCATTGGCATATAACACATATAGATAGACTTCACATCAAAAGGAAAAAAAAAATTCCAGTACCAAAAAGACACTTCAAACGATGGAAATAAATGAACCAAAAAGGAAACAAATATCACACAAATGTATAATAATTTCACTGTAACGCCACATGACCTGGCCAATCAGCCAATGTATACAGTCCATATGAAATTAATTTAACATGAAATTAAATATTACATAAATTGATACGTTGATTAATACAATACTTGATGTCTAGTTACCAGCCACTTTATTTGGAATATCTGAATCTCATTAACAGCATAAAAAATAAATAAAGATTTAAATAAAAAAAGATTTATTTTTTTTTATTTAAATGTACAATCATTTGAAGGTCGTTGATGTTTCAAAAATATTCTGAGATACTCAACCTTTGGGTTTTATTTAAATAAATCTACATTAACATTTCCCTGACGGTCCATCAGTGAATATCACAACTGAAACGCATAATCCAGGGTTTGTACATGTGCTTGAAATCCTTCAAAATGTTTGAATTTCAATGTTGGGTTTTCAAGGTGGAAAGTGCTTGAATTTTAGTTTAAGTCTTTTAAAGTGCTTACAATCATACCTCTGTGATGTGATTTATTTATTTATTTTTAAAATTATCTCTGCCTGGTTAGATGCCAAGCCAAAGCTACTTACAGAAGTGATACATTTGGAAAAATAAAACTTTATGTCAAAATTCTAAATTAGCGGGTACTCTCTGATTGACTCAGGAACATTTTTATCTTAGTATTTGTGTCTGAAGAACGTTCATTCATAACCTTTATTTAACCAGGAGAAAAAAGCTCATTGAGATTAAAAATCTCTTTTTCAAGAGTGTCCTGGCCAACGTCAAGTGGCTTCTCTTTTTTTGCGTGAAACTTTGTGTTCTCCTTAATTTCTAAACATTTTGCTATCATGAAACATTAATACAATGTACTTTACTGTGATCAGGAATGGTTCTGGGCTATGTAGCACCCTAGGCAAATATTGATTTGGCACCCCCCGCCCCCCGCCGGACCTGACATGAAGTTGTCTGTTCCCCCATCATGAAATTATATATTTTAGTTTTTTTAAGTTGATTTGGAGCTTGTGCACTTCATGTACAGTGGTAATTCCATACACATGTACAATAGTCAGTACTGTTCATATATATGACATATATATGACAACATCATTATATGACATAAATCATATAGTGATGTTGTACATCATTTTAAACTATAGAAAATCCTACTACGTCTTCAAAAAAACTCGGTACATAAACCTCCCCACACCACACCCACAACCAATTAATGAGGGCTACTCATTTTAATGTAAATGAAAACAGCTTGATTTAGCCTCAATTGCAAGTAAATGTTACAAACTACAACAGATAAACAAACAGGCCCCGCCAAATTAAAACAGATTGAGGTCTTAACCAGAAATTAATATTTTATAGCTTATTGTAAAGTTCTGACCAGCGCCCACATATCTACTAAACTTGTGTGACAGTGTCGGTCCTGTCACTAGGCCCTGGTTATTTCATCAGTGCAGTGTGTCTTCTGCCGACTCGTTAACATGCGTGACTATGATCCGGGAGTCTGGGGTTCGAAGCCCATCCTGGCCCTCTTTATCTTGCCACACTTGTACTGATGAAACACAAATCCATCTATCTTTGATGGAACATTTTTAGTGCACTGTGTAAAAACAGAATGGCATCGACAGTACCGGGGTTTCATCTGTTTGGGCTAGACTCTCGATCCGGCTGGCAGAGATGAACATGTAATCACTGATGCATTTGTGTCTGGGATATAGGCGATCATTTTTGACCCTGGACATAAAGGCCATTGTCTGTGACGTCCACAGATTTAGAATGTCCTCTCCATCCCAGAACAAGTGTCCCTCAATGTTGCGCTGGACCTCGTCTTTCTCTAACATCTTCTTCACCTTCATCCTCCCACTCAGTAAACTCATCTGTTTTTCTTTTCGCTCTGTCCAGTTTTAGGGTGATTTAACAAGATCGTGTGTGCTATCGGTACAACAGGTGCAAACCTGTTAGAGACCACCCTGTATAAATGAAGACTTTACGTTTTTTATGAATAGTGACTGAAAATATAGGTGATGCAGCACCAATGGAAACAGTCCATATGAAAGGATATGGAAAGTTGCCAGGAACTCTGAGAGAGAGAGTTGTGCTATGTTGTGGTACTGTCCCTCCTGCACCCGGGATGTGGGAGAGACAGCGGAGGCTTGAAACGAGCACATTGTGCCAGGAGAGCAGCACGCCTGGCGCGCACCGGGCACTGCGTTCAGCGTCATTTTCTCCATGTGTTTGAGTCCAGTCTCCTTCTGCACAGTTTGTGCTGGAAGAATGATGAACTATAGATTCATGTTGGTCCGTGGATCTCTGTGCGTAATGCATCTGCAAGGCTGTCAATTTGGAGACAAGGTGAAATATGTTTTAATAAATATTTCCTCAATCATTCATAAATGTTCAGAGGATGGTGATGAGAGTGAAAAGCGTTAACAAATGCATGCAAACCTCCTTTGCTTGTCATTTTGAGATGTGTTAAATATTGATGCCAATTTTTTTTAACTCCCTTCCACTGGTGCCCCCTCCAGAAGGTGGCACCCTAGGCGGCCGCCTAGTCAGCCAATGCCATGCACTGCCCCTGACTGTGATAAAAAAAATAAATTAAAAAAAATCAGGAGTATATGAGTTCCAGTAAATATGTATTTAACCCCAGTGATAAGGTGTTGTGCTGGAGAAATCTGTAAATCACTCTTAAACATGCTTAAAAAGTGCCTAAATTTGACCTTGAAAAATTTGTATAAACCCTGAAAACCACATGAATCAGAACTGCTCCAGTAACAGTGTTCCTGCTGTGAATGGAGTCAGTATTCAGCTGCTTTGACAGATGATTCTGTCTCGATCTGAAATTAATCTTGGATTTTAGTTTAATAGTTGCATATGCATGTCTTTAAGTCCATATTGCAACCCAGCAGGTCCATCCAAACCAGGACACGGCAGCAGATATTGAACCCCTGCCAAAAATGTTGCATCAAACTCACTATGAGTCCTAAATCCACATCAGGGACCTGTCCTTAGAAAATGTTGCCCTTCAAAGTCCTCCCTTATCTCACCTATCATATCAAAGTGGGGAAACAATTATCAATGTTCCACACATCCATTATTCATACCACACAAATGAGCAGTGAGGATCAGACACAAGGGTGAATTTCTAGCACATAGCAATAATCTCTTTATTCAATCAAACTTATTTAAGACTCATGACCTTGTGAAATATTATATCTTGTTAAAGCCATCAACGAATCACAACCAAATAACATACAAAGGTTTTTTGCAGTTCGAGTACTTATGGCATAAGAGGTCGTGTGTGTCTGTTTGTGGGTGAAACTGGAACAGTCTGATCTGCACCACAGCCAATGCAAAAATATCCTCAGTTATAAAACTCTTTATAAACATCTGGTCTGGTCACAGTACAGGGAGGGCGGGGCTTATTTTTAACTGCTGGGCCATAACATCCTCGGTTCTTTCTTCTGTGTTGGTATGTGTATGTTGTTGTTTGCCATGTTGGTATGTGTCACTTCCATTACCACTGTTGGTATGTAATTATTGTTGAAATATATTGTATTATAAATTATGCAGACCATCAGTTAGATAGTACTATGTGTAATATACATCATTTTATCCTACTCTGTTTACTCTCTGTTATTTACATTAGTAGGACTCTAAACAGATGTAACCTTATAATTAAAGAAACAAAACTAATGTGTTATGTTGTATAACTGTGAGATGGGAGTGGGATTTAATCAGCTTTCTTCTTCCCACTCTCTTTCGAGCAATACTTATTGAGTTTATTTTGTTATAGTGTACATGGCAATTGCTGTATTGTCTTATTCATGAATTATTTGAACTGTGGATTGTAATGCAATGTAATGTAATTTTTTGATTTTAATGTCTTGTTTTACTTTATTTTAATTTGAATGTTAATTTAATGTATGATTTTAATATAATTAATGCCTTTCTTTTTGTATATAAATCCATTTTAAAATCATGTTTTATTAATGTATTTCGTTTCTTGATTTTAATATAATTTCAATGTTTTTTTTTACAGTGATTTTCATGCCTTTGTAAAGCACTTTGAGTTACCCTGTGTATGAATAATACTATACAAATAAACTTACCTTGCCTTGCCTATTTTCTCTGCTATTAGTTCCTTGTGCACTTAAAATGTTTTGTATTTCTTCTGCTCAAAACAAATAAATGAATGAAGGAATGAATGAATGAATGAAAGTCAGATGATCTCCATGATGCTTTACTAAAAGGAGGAAATGCACAGTCTGTCCTCCGGCCTCAGGAAGGCCGAATCTAAGACTGAGCATCTCAAAAAGCAAATGCACTTAAGAGTTCTTCCAAAATGTCAGGAAGAACAGGCAGACATCCTCTACCTCCAGCATCGCCAGAGGTCCAGAGAGCTGAGGCCAAGATATTCAACTACTGAAAAAACAGAGAAGGCCCATGCATAGAAGAAGGTCAAAGCCTGACAGGATTTTAACAAAATACAGAAGCATGTCATCACTGAAGGTGTTTGACAGAACTCAGTGAATGTCATAAATCAAAACAAACACTGCCAAGATGAGTGACAGATGAAACACGAGGCTCTGGATGATCAGCTGAGGAGTGAAGACGCATCACAACAGGAGTTTAAGGTTTTCCTCAACCCCTCCCCTGTACCAAATACCAAGTAACCCGAATAGCAGTAGTTCTACGGATAGTTCCAGGTCTGTCCAACTATTTACAAAATGACAGTTTTGACAAATTTAGCGGCCATGGGTTGGAACAATTTATTTATTTATTTGACAGGGACGATGCAGTCAAACATAGTTAGAGGCTTACAGCTGATGTGGTGCATGTAGAGTTTATAGCTAGTGCTAATTTTCAACTCCTGTCTGTGTTTTTTTTTTTGTTTTGTTTGTTTTATTTTTATAGTACTAGCAGTAATTTACAATACAATATACAGAAAAAAAAAAGAAAACAAAACAAAAACATAGCTTTATATAAAAAGCAAATAAATAAATGATCCATGATCACTTCATTCACTCATTCACCTACACATAATACATACTATTTACAAATAGGTACAGGTATTTTTTGTTTCTCTGCCATTCAATGTACAGTCGTAATCTTGTCATTTTTAGTTTGAGTATCTCTTTCACATATTCGGCTAACTGAGGCATAGATACATTTTGTTTTGAAACTCATCTTGTGCATGAAAAAAAAGTCAAGGCAAGTTTCATATAGTCTAAAAATAACTCACTTCTTCCAAATAATATAGCAAACATAATAAACACAATGAAAGATAGAAATATAGTTTACTCTTGGAAAGGGTCTTGTGGGGTCTTACGAGTCATGGGGAATGAGGGGGTGCAGGCCAGGTAACTGGTTTGCAAGTACCCTCCAAAGAATGGGTGGAGGGGGAGGAGTATGGGGTGAGGGGTGGGGGGTGGCAGGTAGGGATGGGACTCAACAACCAGTTCTTTTTTGAGAACCGGTTCTCAGTAGTTCAATTCCTTGGAATCGTTTGCCTGGATGCTTAACGATTCTGCTTATTGATTCCACTCTTGTTGTGCATGCGCGATGACGTCACATGCACTTCGCATTGTTTTGGTTCAGAATGCAGCCACCATGGCATCCAGACAGAAACTGTCTTAAGTCTGTATTTCAGGTGTAGACGACACCAGGTCCATTTGTTCGAAGGAGGAAATCCAACAATATGAGAAAAACATTTGTCCAAAGCATCACATTCATCCGCATGAATGTCTTGTATTTGATATGATACTTAGCCACGCTTGTACGTAACAGGCCTCCGGTACCAGTGTTCTAATATAGAACACCTGTCCATGAGTCTGTGCCACGTCTCCGCACCACCTGTACCGTTCCACATTTGGTACCAGTCCACAGCTCTACTCCACCGGTACCACGGTGGCTCCAATGTAACTGATAGGAAATGGGAGCAGGAACAGTAGGTAAATCCCACTATGTATTAGTATATTAGTCAGATCCACTGTAAACTCTGGGCTACCACAGCTCCAACAAGTACTTCAACATGTATTCTACTGGAACAGAACCAGAACCGGACCAGGAGTCATCTGTTATTATTATTTGTGCATACTTCTTACTATACATCTTAATGTCTATTTTTAATGTTTTCTTTATAACAACTTGAAAGAACACATAGTTAAGAAGTAAACTAGACCAAAATTTCAAAATTGACCAGTGCATGAGAATTGTTTTTCCCCTCTGTCGGTCGGTGTGTGTGTGTTTCAGGTCCAAAACTCTCAGACATGTCTTGGTTTCCTTCAACAGAAGGTCCGTCATATCTTCAGCCGTCTCCACAGATGGGAGCTGGTTTTCTGTTGGAGCTTTAGGAGTTCTGCCACTATTGCAGACTAAAGAACACGGTACAGATCACAAATATTTACACATGATTATCTTGCAGAATATAATCTCTAAAAAGTCAACTTTTCATGAGCTCAGAAAACCAATTTCCAGCTTTATGAAACTACATTTTCAACAAAATCCAAGAGGGATTTAAAAGTGTTTATTTATGGGAGTTAAGTTGATCCTAACTGTTCCAAAAAAAGGTTACTCTTCAGTTGTAGATAAACCTGTTCTAAATGTCATAAATGATGTAACTAATTTGACTATTTTATTACATTAATGCAGGATTTTACAGGATTAATGGTGTCCGAATTAAAATATTTGCTACAAAAACAAATGTTTTAATTTAAGCACTACCAATGAAATACATCCATTTAATCCAGGTATTGAAAGTTGAACTGTACTTTATGATCATTCAGCACTGATCAAACTCACACTCAGAGTACTCCCAGTACATCTGTTCAATGACTTCTCTTTCTGATTATTTAATGTGGTTTAATTGTTAACACGAAAAATACACCAATCATGTTTTTTTTAATATGAATATATGTTTTGCCACCTGCAGATTACCTGCACCACAACGTCTGGCACAACAAGATGTTCAAGTCCATTGAGGCAAACTAAATAATTTTTTTAATATGAAAATTTTCAGTGAAATTAGCTGTTTTTTTGTGAAGTAGAAAGCATTAATACAGAAATACTAGCTGGATTTTCATTACAGTTTTGCACAAAATAAAAGCAATATTTCTACAGTTTTCAACTAATTCTAAGTGATACTTGTAGGTGTTTTGAAGAGTATTTGGTTCTAATGTGTGAGTCTAGTGAAGGTCTGTCTACCCGTCTCGCAATATGTCATAGTTCTAGGTGCATCCGTGCATAACTCACAGCACTCTGCAGGTGCGTCCCAAAGCAAAGTCCTCGGCAGTGGCTTCACAGAATGGATTTCTGGGAGATAACTGCACAGAATTCACCAACAAGTTGTGGATCCAGAATTTCCAAATGACCTGGGCAACATTTAATCAACTGTGATGTTATTGAACCTCTCGTAGCACTGGACTTGTCATGTCCGAGACTAGTGAAGATGTGCAAAATGTGTTTCCATGATACTTTTGCACAATACTTCAATATCAAAATGTCTCAAAAACTGCCTCATGAGAGCATAAAAACTTTTATGCAAACTTTGACAGTTTTTGCAACATTTCTGTGTTTCCATTACCAGTTTTCTATTTCACAATTTACGTTTTGCGCATTTCTGAGGGTAATGGAAACCCAGCTAGTGACTAAAACTGAACATGTAGTAAAGTGTTGACCATATTGGCTGAAATTCTTCACACATCACTGATACATTCGCGGACCTCTACCTCAAAATCCGATCCGATGAAATGTGTTCAGGAGGAAGATGAAGACGGGAAATAACTTTTCCTGGTAGGTTGTGTTTCACCCAATAAAGCTCTCCAGAGACCATCATAAATTTAAAGCATATCAGAATTAATTTGTGCGTAATGTTAAATGAAAAAGATATTACAACAGAAATAAGAACTTGTTTTTGATCTTTATATTTGCAAAATAAATTAAAAGTCTTACTCTAACGAAAAACAAAAAAAATGTTCACTTCCAAGCACTTTCAAGTGTTTTTCAAGTCATTTTAAGTCCGTTAATCCACAGCCGGCGCAAACGCAAGT
>JAPTGZ010000027.1:11906433-11921290 GCA_029814645.1 Fowleria isostigma | reverse complement strand
ATATATCGTATCGTGACACATGTATCGTGATACGTATCGTATCGCCAGATTCTTGCCAATTCACACCCCTAGTATTTACACGTTATTTATACATTTTGTTTATTTTTCAAAACTGGAATAAATTTTGTTGGATCAGCCGGGCACAGCTAGCTCACCAAGCCCTGACTCGGCAGCTCAGGGCCTGGTGCAGGCGGGTGGGTTGGCACTGTGGCATTCGAGAGTAGCACACTGTGCAACTTGGGGAATTTTTGCCCACCAAGTCTACTCGAGTCACCAACCAGTGCACCCTTGATTTAAGCTAGCTGACAAGAACAACATCTGGGTATTCCATGTGTTTTTGGTTTATACAAACTATAAATAAGAACAGTACTCAGGCCACAACTGATGACATTTCACGAGAACATGACAACGGAAGAACAGACAAGAACGTGTATTGACAAATGGCCTTTGAGTGTCTTCTTTTTACACCATCATCAGAAAACCTTCAGAACTCATTTGCTGATTACCTGATGTCAGATTTGTCCGCGGAAGTAATGTTTCTGTTTTTCAGTGCTACTGGATTTGTTTGCTGCTGTCGATGAGCTGCTCACTTTACTGTAAAACTGAAACTGTCGCATACTGATTAAAAAAAACAAACAAGCCACAAACCTCAGTAATGTTGCCGTTAACATTTATACTTGGCCTCTCTAGTTGAACTGATTTGATTTCTCTGCTGCTGTTGTGACTCTCGTGGTTTTAGAGGTTGTTGGTTCTGGATCTGGCTCTGTTCCACCAGCATACAGGTTAGGGCTGCACAATTTATCGTTTGAGCGTCGGCATTGCAATGTACATGTGCGCAATAGTCGCATGGTAGATCCTGTAATGTAGGAGGTAAGTGAACTCGGTGTGTTCTCATCTAATTTCGAGGGGTACCTGCCACACAGTTGCTGGTAACAACATTGAAAAATGAGCAACAAACAAGAGAAAATAAAAAACTAAGAAGAAAATTACAGGAAATGAAGAAAATGACCGAAAACAAAGAAGGAAATCAGAGAAAACAAGGACAAAAATCACCAAATTTAAAGAAAAAAAATGAAATTGAGGAAGAAAATCACCATAAATAAAGAAAATCACTTAAAACAAAGAAGAAAATCTCCAAAAATAAGGAAGGAAAACCACTTAAAATGAAAGAAAAAATTACCTAAAACAAAGAAAATCAGAGAAAACAAGGAAGAAAAATCACGATGAAGAAGAAAATCACTGAAAAGGAAGAATATCGCAATTTGTAGGGTAAAAAAAAAAAAATTGCAGTCAGTTTTTTTCCCAATATCGTGCAGCCCTAATACAGGTTTTAGATCACTACATCAACAGATACATCAACATTTAATATGTGGGATCACAGAAAAAGTAGCAGCTACATGATTGATTATGTCATAAATGCAGTGATTGATGCAGTCGAATGCTTTAATTTCCATATTTTTCTGTATTTACCCACAGTATGAGTGAGGAAACTGTGATTCAATGGGCTGGTAGACAAAACGTACATATCCATGGGTTAATGATAAAATATGCAGCTAAATTTTTTTGTTGCCATTAAAATTAAACAATTTTGGAAAAGTTGCGGGGGGCATGCTGGTTTGATTCTGAGGCTGATGGGCATTGTGTGGTGTATGTGTGTGCCTGCTGGATTGTAGAATGCTCGTCGCCATAGTAACAGCTAATGTAAACAAGATTTTGACTAAACCAGGGGGGGTTTGGAAGTCTGGCCTGTTGAAAATCCACATACAAAAACATTCCTGCAGAAAGCACAAAAATACCTGAATTTCAAAATGTAAATGTGTGCCCCATTGTAAGTCAATGCGATTTTTGGTGTTTTGTGTTCGTGTGATGTCATTACGATGTGTGAGATATATAATTTTTGGGCCAATCTGAACATTTTTTGTGTTGACACTATAATTTTAGGATCAATCGTTTGGGAATGGTAGCCACTTAAATGTAGCCCCATTCATTGTGGATGGACAAATTCGACAAGTTTTTTGCTACTTGTACAAAATCCGTGCATCGGATTGTTACACGAAGTCATAGCACACGTCTCCAGGCCGCACTTTTTCCCCGTAATATGTTTGGGTCTATTTCCAATGCCCTAGGAGGAATTGCAAAGTGAAAAAAAAATGTCTGGAAGACTGCCCCGAGCTTACGGCTGCAAGATATTGGAAAAAACTGACAATGCAATTTTTTTTAAATCCTGTGATATATATTACGATTTTTTTCTTTTTTTGTTTTCATTGATTTTCTTTATCGTTTTTGGTGATTTTCTTCTTTTTCTTTGATTTTTCTAATTCGTTTTCTTAGTTTTTGGTGACTTTCTTCTTTTTCTGTTTTCTTTTTTGGCGAGTTTCTTCTTTCTTTGATTTTCTTTTTTTTTCAGTGAGTTTCTACTTTGGTTTTGGTGACTTTTTTTTATGTTTTTGGTGATATTTTTTTTTTCTTTTTTGGTAATTTTCTCTTGTTACTCATTTTTCAATGTTGTTATTAGTGACTCACTCCATGTGCAGGGCGTGGTCTGCCTCAGCAATATGATTAAGGATGGCTGTGCTCAGTATGTGTCAAGTACCATTGAAATTAGATGAGAACATGTTGAGTTCATTTACCTCCAACATTGCAAGATCTGCGATGTGACTATCGCGCACACATACATTGCGATGACGGTGCTCAAACGATATATTGTGCGTCTCTACCTGAGCTCCTAACACACACTGAGGGCTATCCAAGAAAAGTTACAAAACAGTGCACAAATGCAACCAGCTTCATGTAGGTATAGTCAACAGTAGTCGTAGTTGTAGCAGTGGTGACTAGAGGTGTGAAAAAATGTCAGTACAGCAATATATTGCAATACTTTGGCCCCCAATATAATATCGATATTTCAACCCTTAATATTGATTTTTTGGAAAACCAAAAATAATTTCTTTGCAACATGAGTTTAATTCACAGTAGTGTAAGTGACAAACTTGATGCATTTTATGTTTAATGCACTTTAAGAGATGCACTTTATGTTAAGTGTATGTATTCTATGTAATACTGCATTTGACAAATTATTTCAAAAACAATAAAATGGAAAAGTTGTTGTCAATCAAATAATTTTGACTTAATGTGTCCTTTCAGTTTTGTGAAGTATTGTGTAATTTACATCATCTCTATTTTTCTTGGTTAACTGTGTAGAATATTGCAATATATCACAATATTGGAATATCATGATATATCGTGATACTATCGTATCGTGATCCAAGTATCGTATTGTGAGGTTCTTGCAAATACTCGCCCCGAGTAGTGACCCAACTCTTCAGGTCAATCCCACAATTCACAGAAATCTGTTTTTCTGCTCCTACCCTTGTAATGGGTGCAAGGAACCTGAAATACACAATAAAATGCATCAACTTTGTGCAAAATCTAAAATCTTTTTTCTCCAAAGTGGTGGTGAATTTTCAACATAATATGTAATATAATTTTTTCTTCTACTGTAATATATGTTAAATGTTTTTTTCTCTGTTCTCTAACCTGTTCCTTGTGTGTTGGTTGTAGGTGATGGCGTGGTCATGTGTACAGCCAGCACCGTGTGTGTGGAAATGGTTTTAACAGACGCTGTTTTGGAGGACTCAGGAACACTACACTGGCCTGGGGAAGCCTCATAAATACACAAGCTACACAACGACAACAAACTTTTGGACAAGGCAGATAGACACACCACTGCTGTGCCGTGAGAAAGGACACAGACACTTTGGCCCACATTCAGACTTCTCACCCAAACATTTGGAAATCTACTTTTTATCGTCGCTTGTGTGCGTCTCGTCTCTGCCACCATGCCAAGCACCTTTCGTCGGCAGTTTAAGAACACGGTGAACAACTACTCTGTGGTAGAGAGGAAAGTCAGGGAGGCCACTTCCAACGACCCATGGGGCCCGTCGTCGTCGCTCATGTCGGAGATCGCCGACGCGACCTACAATGTTCAGATCTTTGGCGAGATCATGGCCATGATCTGGAAACGGCTCAATGACCACGGCAAGAATTGGCGACACGTCTACAAGGCGCTCACCCTGCTGGATTACCTGATCAAGACGGGCTCAGAACGAGTGGTGGTGCAATGCAAAGAGAACATCTTTGCCATCCAAACTCTGAAGGACTTCCAGTACATCGACAAAGACGGCAAAGACCAGGGCATCAATGTCAGGGAGAAGAGCAAACAGCTGGTGGTCCTACTCAAAGACGAGGACCGCCTCAAAGCAGAGCGGTAAGGTTTTAAAGTCTGCTAATCCACTAATCTGAACTCTAGGCTTTAAAATGCCTTAAAGATGATGTTGACATGACTTAAAACCTGAGTGATTGATTAAAGCAGAACTGATGATTGACAGATTCATTGGCTGGCCGATGTATTGGGTCAATATTTGCGTTTTTTTTACTTGTATCGGCCGATGTGTTAGAGCATTTGTTGATATATTTTCCACTGGCGTAATTTACGGACAGGTGTCCACAAGCAGCACTCAGATGGTAGAAAGTGAAATGTAGAGGAATAGTAGTGTCTTCTTAACCATGGACTCCCCCCCTTTGAAATCCAGAGACTTTTAGTGAGGGGTGTGTGGGTAAAGATTATTGGACGTGGGGCAATGCACATATTATGCACAATTCATTTTCAGTTGTCTTCTGTTGCTGTTTACACTTTCCTTATCTTAGGCGTATGTATTACATGACTCAGTGGAAAATACTGTATTTTTTTGGACTATAAGTCTCTCCGGAGTATAAGTCGCACCAGCCAAAAAAATGTATCATGAAGAAGAAAAAAAACATACACAAGTCACACTGGAGTATAAGTCGCATTTTATTTGGGTGGGGGTGGGGGGAGAGTATAAACGGGAGACTGACAGAGCATGGACTGAAACACCGACAAACATCAGCATTGATTTAACTGATGGAGAGAACAAAGGAGTTCAAGAGATGAAAACAGATGTGGAGTTGTCTCTGTTCATCTACTCGGGTACATAATGATTCTGTTCTTTGTTCATATGAACTGGAACAGTGGATTTGACTAGAGTGTTTGTTGGTATCAGTCAAACATTTAGTAAATGGTAATGCACTAGCTCTTTGATGTTGGTAATCTGTTTTATTTTTAGCATCGTTTCAGGTCTGACTTTCTACCGCTGCTCACCAGCAAATTTTCTAACTATTTTGTAGTGTTTTACTGGTTTTTCTGCCTGTGGATGTGGGAGCCAGGCTACCTTATTTCCTCTGACTAGCATGACAGTTGCTTTTCCTGCACTACGTCTGGAAGGGAGCTAACATTAGCGTACTTACTGTTCTCTTCGTCCGCTGATCCACCTGTCGTCGTTCCTATGTGGGTCTGTAAGTTCCATAATCTGGTTGGTAGTCATCTGTCTGACCATGCTGGCATGTCACGGTCGGTTCTTTGGTACAGAGCCGCTGAGTTTCCCTAGCTCTGTCGTCTCCTAGTTTCATTGGCTATAACACTCGTAATACTTCGTGTCTTCAACATTCACTCACTCACATACATGACCTCATTGCTTTGCATCCTGCAAGTTGTTTTGAAAAAAACACAAGAGTTGTAAAGATCCGCTGTTGATTCACTAGCTCCAATACTAATGCACGTCCTGCCCTTAAGACAGTTGTCGCTAGTGCTTATGGGAAGCGTAGTCTTTGTCCCAGAACAATACCACTGACTCCCAATTGTCCTAACAGAGCCTTTATAAAATTATATATTTTAACATATATAAGTCGTACTGGAGTATAAGTCGCAGGACCAGCCAAACTATGAAAAAAAGTGCAACTTATAGTCCGAAAATACGGTACTCCATTACTTTTAATATCTAGTATAGTGTGTCCTATATTATGCTTCTTGCTTGTTGCTACTGTGCAATACTGTAATTATTTTATTTATGCTTAAATATGTATCTTTAAAAAAATTACTTGATGCATTAACTCTTTTAGTTTTGTTTTTATTTGAATGTATGTTTATAAAGTTCCAGTGCTACTGCATGCATCATTACTGGTTCTACCTCACCTTTTTTCCTCTTTTTATTATTTGTTAACATTGTTGTAAGCTCAATAATCTTTCTTTTTTCAAATTTACACTTGTAACATTCATCATCGTTTCATTTTTATGATGTAAACTGAGGGAGCATAAGCAATATCGGCTCAAGAAAATCGGCAGCCCATATCAGTCATCGGCTAAGGCTGATGCAAAAAACATCGGTTTCGGGATCGGCCATAAAAAAATCCATATCTGTCTATTTTTACTGTAAACCTTACACAAGGAAATCTATAACAGAGTGAGTTAAATTGTGTGTTACAGAGAAGCCAGAAAAACACAAAACAGTTGTAAAAAGCTACCAGCGAACAACTGTCACCACCTAACATTTGGTTTATAACGCTCTTAAAAACATTTTACAGTGTTGAAGTGAACTTCTTGAGACCTGCCTGCACAAACCTGGGCTTTAATATTTTATGTAGTGTTTAATGTTGACACACCATTCTGCCTTTAATGTTGATGTAATGCACAGCGCTGGAGAATTTCCTGCATTATATCTTTGATTTTGTGGTGCACAGATAAGGCGGTCTCAGATTGTCCACACCAGATTGTGGACGTAGACTTGTCCTTGTTTGTTTAGTAACTTAAAACTGCAGATAAAGTACCAGCAGCTCAACCAGCACATTATCACGAGTATAAATACAATAATGCACTGATCTTAGAGCTGTTTAATTCTTTTTGGTGTTTTACTGTTGCACTTGACACAAAGACAAATATCACTCTCACTAGGGTTGCAGTTCATTCGTCACTTTTCCCACAAGATAACCCAAGAAAGCAAATACAGTGAAGCTTCCCGAACATGACATCAAATGATGATTCATTTGTCAAAATATAGCCGATGATTTATTCTTCTTAATTTTAGATTGGTGGTTGTATAATTTCTACAGCTCTGTGCCTGTTTCGACAGAGGGACTGCGGCAGTAGTTTTGACCTTGTCGGGCAGACTGAAATCTGCTGTCAAAAATACACCGTGGGTTTTTCCCACAGCTCAGTAGCTTTCCCCCTTGGGAATCGGGCCACTTTTGTACCAGTCCATTGTGTTTTTACACCTGTTGGTTTAGAAAAAAAAAGACTTATCGTGTCTTTGAGTATCTCCAGTGTTGTTTTTGTGTTACTTGTGCTAAGTCTGAACAGTTTTGGAGATTCTATAAGGCAGATACTATTCTTCACATGCATACTGTATCTGCATCTTATATTGATGAATAATTGAATTAATTTCAGACGACTTAATACCACCATTGTTTCCTACATTTATGCTATTGACCCTTTAGCCCCTGACATGTCAATGGTGAGCGTTGTGATTGTGTGATTTATTTTAATTATTCATAAAATTCAACTGTTTGCTCAATAGGGAAATCTTTCAAAGTGTGCTGGGAGAATAGATGTTGCACTTTCCACAGACATCTGAGCATGCTCAGTGTACACCACCCCACCCCCACCCCCTGCTGCTTGTGTAATAAGAGGGGGTACTTGTTCAGTTTGTTACAGTTCATGTTAAAACATCCTAAATCTCTTACTGTTGTAGATTCTGAGTGTCTTATTTAGTAAAAACCTGTAAAGCTTAAATTTTTCTGTCTTTTTCTGTGATTTCACCCTGTAAAACACACAATAAAGCAGGGGTCTCAAACTCATTTGTTCTGGGGACCGCATTCAGCCCAGTTGGATCTCCCTTGGGCTGGATCAGTAAACAAACAGCATCATAACCTACAAATAATTACAACTGTTTCTCTTTATTTTAGTGCAATAAAAACAATAACTTACAGAAATACTTACATTTACAAACTGTCCTTTCACAAAATACATGTAATAACCTGAAAAAATGAAAATATTACGTGCAATTTTAACAATATTATGCCTCACCTTATCATTTGTACATGTGCATTACACACAGTGTTACACAAATATTTAGTAATAGGTATAGTATTGATGATAATTTGGAGTTTGGAACTCAAATAACAATTTCTCATTCAGTTTCTTGTTTGCTCAGGTGATCGTTCTTCTTGGTAGTTCTTGGAGGTTCAAATGGACTAGTTTTGCTTCAAAAGAGCAAGACTAGTCCAGCTGTTACATTACTGTAGATCATATTGATCCGAATGTGGAACCTGAACTAAAATGAGTTCAACACCCTTGATAGTTAATATCTTCAGTGTAATTTTTGCACTTGGCAAATTCATCATGTGGGCCGGATTAGACCTTTTGGCGGGCCGGTTTTGGCCCCCGGACCACATGTTTGAGACTCCTGCAGGAAAGCAAAACAACTCTCAGGTCTTGAAAGTGGAATGATTCCTGAAGAAAAGAAACACAAGCACATACTCACATCAGCTTTATGACACTTCTACAGCTGCAACATCCAAGCGGCCCATTTGATTGACATCATGTCTCAGGGGTTAAAGGGTTTCATCAGCTGTTTGGGATAATAAACAATTACTGGAATTGGTTAATGCTGTCAAGTTGAATTTAGTTTTTGGACATTTTCCAGCTGAAACTCCTTAAAACACCGAGGTGATGTTTGTGTCGTGCCAGGTCTCAGGCGTTGAAGACCAAAGAGCGTATGGCCCAGGTGTCCACGGGGAGCAGTCAGATGGGCTTTGGCCGAGGCTCCTCTCAGCCTAACCTCTCCACCTCCTACAGCGAAGAGTACGGCAGGTCGGAGGGTTCACCCGCCTCCTACCACGGCTGTGAGTATTATCATAAAACACGGAGCTTATTTCATGTTTTAGTAACTAATGCAGCTCATGTACTGTATTAGCACTGTATGGCGTCCCAGGTGGTGAAACTTTGGCCTATATCCTGAAACCAACCCCTCCCCCTGCATACTCCGTCTCTGTGGTCCTGTAGTACGACTGCATTCCTCAGCACACACACACACACACACACACACACACACACACACACACACACACACACACACACACACACACACACACACACGAGTTCACCACCCCTCACACAACCTCCATCATCCCCCTGACAGTGGAATCTGCTCCTCTTCTTAGAAGCACTCGCTCCTCTATAGACAGGGCTGAAACCAGTGACAGACAGTGTGGAACTGGATAAATCAACAGCCAGAAAGAAGAAATTTGATCAACTCTGAGCGATACAATAGCAAGAGAAGAAACATTTGTCTTCTGTAACTGAAGTGTGTTTACTCTTTGCATTTTTTTGTGTAGTGGGGATTCACTGATTGGGAAATTTTGGACAGATAGTTAAAACTTTCAGTGCATCAGTCAGTTCTTTAACCCTTGTATGGTGTTTGGGTCTGTTGGACCTGGTTTTATTTTTTATTAAAGAAAAATGATTAGTAATTATTTTTTCATGAATTTTTTCCTCATTTCTTGATTATATTACATTTTATTTAAAAACTAACCAAAATCAAGAAGCACTTTACAGTGAAACCTGGAAAGTTTGAGTTTACTTTGAGAAAAGTGGGTGCCTAAAAAATTTAAGTGAAGATTATTGTAATTAAAAGGTGGTGCCTTAAAAAAATTAAGTGAAGATTAATGAAAATTTAAGTACATTGAACTTAAACGTAGTTAAAATTTTCATTAATAATTTACTAATGCACTTGAAAATTTTATTAATCATTACTTAACTTCTTAAGGTATATACTTTTCTCAGGTTTTAAAATAAAATCAACTTATCTGGGTTGCAGTGTAAAGTGCTACTCGATTTTAGTTTTTTTAAATAAAATGTAATATAATCAAGACATGAGAGAAAAAAAAATCATTAAAAAAATAATCACTCATCATTTTTCTTTTAACATGAAATGAAAGCGAGTCTCACAGACCCAAACACCATACAAGGGTTAAATGTACACAAATTCCATCATACACTTTGTTTTAATTTATTTAACCAGACTGGTCACATTGAGATGGGGGATCTTATTTTCAAGGGAGACCTTGCCAAAACAGCAGCAATACATTTATATAATTACAGTTTTTACCCTTGGCCACACACACTGCAGGGTATAGTCATTAGCTGGTTGTCCGTCTGTGTGTCCGTCCAAAAACTTTGGCATGGAGTGATTATTCAGGCCACTGGGGGCAGTCCACCACACAGTCAGCTGGAGTTGGCTGAATTCACTCCATGGTAGAGGTGTACTCCTTTGTGAGCCGTTCAGGGTTTTCGATACAATATGGAGGTGTACCGAACCAATACATGTAGCTAATGTAAAGAACGCAAGCAATCGGGAAGCAGGGTGGCCGTGCAGGGTTTCCTATATATACAAGCAGCGACAAATTCTCAGCGCGAGGCACAGAAGGCGGTCGGATGTTCGATGTTAAGTTTCACTTTCTGTTTTCGGTATGTTGCAGCTGTGAGTCCACGGGTTCCTTTAGAGCAAAAATGTTTTTCTTTTTTCACTCATGTTGGCTCCTCTTCTGCTTCACTGTGTCTCTGGTATGGCGTTACTGTGAACACCTTAGGGAATGCTGTGAGGCGTTCAGAAACACTCAGTAAATTACAGTGTTTGCCTTAAACAAACATTGAACATTCAAAAATACGTAACAAGTGGGATGCCTGTTAATGCACAAACGAATAAACAATATTTTGTAGAAATGTCCTGCTTCCCACAGGTAGTTACAGAGCACTCCCCCCATATCCCCCGTCTTTTAGTGGTCTTCTTCACTGTACCAAAAACGTGTCAAAGATTAATCAAATCAAAGACCCCTGTGCCGAAAACGTACATGCCGAAAATTTCCTGTGCCATTTCACCCCTACTCCGCAGATATCTGCGCGTACTCAGGTCATACTCAAGGTCGAGGGTTTTTAAATGCAAGCATGTTATGTTCTAATAATAAAAGCATTGCAAACACAGAAGAAACACATTTACAATCAGTCGGAACATTTACACACCAGCAGCCTTGATTCCAAAGTTTTAACGCTCTTTTTAAAATCAGTGAAAGGAGTCAGTGGCTGTAGATGGAGGCATAAGGAGCTGAAAACCTCATAGATTTCTTTCCTAATTCAGTCTTTATCTTTAAAACAAACAGTTTGAAAGTGTTTATTGAGCAGACATTGTAATTGCCATGACTCCAGAGAAGGACGTCTCTCCAAAATAATATACCAAACAGCACTTTAATATAACCCAACAGTTAAAAATGGACAAATATCCATATACCAGTTGCTCAGCAGGCCTCATACAGGCCAATATACAGATATATTAGTGCATTTCTAGTCTTAAGTGACTGTTTCTCTAACTGTCTGTTACATTAAAGCTAATTCAGTAGAGGGAAGCTGGAATGTGAAATGCAGTTGAAGAGAAAATTGCACTCAGGAAATGATAATGTTCAAAGGGAGTAGATGGGAAGAGCAGAGAAGTTAAAATGAAGCCATGAACCTTGGCCTGTTTCCTTTTACCCTTTGACCCATAGCCCTTTGTACACAGCGGGATGACTGCGTGTGTGTGTGATCTGGGTGTGCGTTTGTCTGTTGTGGCTTCAGCTCGTGGTGATCTTCATGCTGAATATTACGTGCGATAACTCACAGGGCCCACATTCCTCCATGGAAGTTATGTTAAGGGAATGTGGCTCAGAGGTGGACGCTTTGCCAGCTGAGTCATCAGTAAAGGAAACTGAAGCAGAAATCGGCCAATCGGAGCGAGTCTCGGCTGATGTTGTGGGCGGTGCCAGGAGGGATTTTTGGGATTCCATTCAACCTCCCCAGTTACTGTTGTGCAGACAGGGTGTGAATGAACGACCATGCAAGCCGCCCTGCTTTTGTCACCACACAGACCCCACAGTCCCCAATGTGTGGAATAAGAGAAAATTGATTAGAATAGTTTTAATGTGAAAAAATATTAAAACAAGTTAAAAAAAAAAATAGGGCCAATGGTTGTGCACCTCACTGGCATGCTCTATCAAGGATCAATACCAACTTGAATTTGTGAGGTTGTCAGGTGTAGAGTGTTATGGTCTGGATGCAGGAGATCAATCTCCTAATAGAAGTGGGTGGTACTTTCACCGGAGGAGAACTCAACTCATTAAATTAAAGTCCATATATGACTTCCCATCAGTGCTCAATTGTAACTATATTGATAACACTAAAAGTTTTCCTGTTATAAGCCAACAAAATATGGCTCATTTTTAATATTTAAAAAAAAAAAGTAAAAAGTTAAACAATCCCAATTTCTCAAAACTGTGAACAAACTTTGCACACATTGTCTCAGGGAAGCTGCATAAAAAATTTGAAATTAATCCGACCATTAGTTTCAGAGAAGATTCTCATTGAAATGTAGACATTGATGACCTTGAGTTTGACCCTTCAAGGTCAAAGGTCATGGACCCAAATGAAAGTCTATATATGACTTCCTGTCAGTCAGAGTTCTCACTAGAGGTGTGGAAAAAATATTGATACAGCAATATATCACGATTCTTTGACCTCAATTTATAATATCGATATTTCAACCCTTAATAATGTTTTTTTAACTCACTGGATGCATTTTATGTTTAATGCACTTTATGTTTAAATGCACTTTCAGAGATACACTTTATGTTAAGTGTATGTATTGTATGTAACACTGCATTTGACTAAATATTTCAAAAACAATAAAATGAAAAAGTTGTTTTCAATCATATAGTTTTTACTTAATTTGTCCTTTCAATTTTGTGAAGTATTGTGTGATTTACATTTACATCATCTCTCTTTTTTCTTAGTTAACGGTGTAGAATATTGCAATATATCACAATATTGTGATACTGTGATATATGGTGATGTGTATCGTATTGTGAAGTTCTTGCCAATACTCACCCCTAGTTCTCACCGGGTCTTAAAAAGTCTAGAGCCCAGAATTCACAAATCTGCATTTCATATCTTTAAAAAAAGGTATTAAATTTGATATGGTGGGCAAGGGACGGCAGATGTAAATTAGCTTTGAGCTAACTCTGGTACAATGCATCAAATGGAAACATTTATGTTTTTGTTTTTTTTTTGTACTTTTTCCCTACAAATAAACAACTAATAAATAAAATAGAATGGTAGGTCTTATGTTACATTGCCATAAATATGTTTTAAATGTGTCTGTTAAATGTCTGAGCTGTGACGAAAGCAACGTTAGTCGACTCAGGTCCACTCATTCTAACCCGACAGTTTCTACTGAAATTAGGAACCAATTCTTGCTAATCTTACAGCCCCAGTGATAAATGACTTGGGAATCGAGGCATTGGAGTCAATAAATACATTTTCTTAAATTCTAGGAGTCATGAATTTTTGCCAGTATGGTTGTGAAATAGCTGTGAAATGGACATTAAATTCTGTTCTAAGAAGTCTTAAAAAGTTCTTAAAAAGTCTTAACTTTTACTTCTAGAAACCTTCAGGAACCCTGTCAGTGTTTAACAGTAACTATATTGATATCTGTAACTATTTCCATGTTATAAGCCATTACAATATGGACCATTATTAGTAAAGGGAGTTTTTTAATATTTCAAAAATTCATAAAAAATTCAAAAGTCAAAATTTCTCAAAACTGTGAACAGACTTTGTAGACATTGGCCCAAAGGGAGGTAATTATAAAATCTGAAATGAATCTGACCAGTCGTTTCATCAGAGAAGATGTTTGACGGCGCCTTCACAATCAGCCAGTGAAATTCATCATATGACATAGGCGGTGTTCGGGGTCGACACCCTAGAGTTAAACTCCTACGATGAAGTTATTGCCATAAAAATACTGCAAAGCATATTAACTGTATTTGATGTGTTTTTGAGCTGAACCTTGAATCTAATTCTAGTTTCACAGTACTACAGAACACGGACATACTCAACCGGGTACAACAGTGTGTTCAGATAATTGTGATACAGTTGAGATGAAATGAGGTCTGGCTTTTGAAATGCATGTTTCCACTTTCTGTGTCAGTGGGGAATGTCAAGAATCTGAAATTCCCCATATATAGTCATTTCCCACAGTGATGGGCAGAGGACGGGTGGGTTTGAGTTGGCCTCAGGTTGCGTTTATTTGCTTTCCCGTCCTGCTATTATTAACCGTTGCACTGTTTATTATTGGGTTACCATTTGAGTCCAACTTACGTTTAATGGTTCAGGACCTCTTTTGCTTTTGCAGTTTGGAAACTTTCTCATAGGAGATATAAAACATTAGTAAACAGAGAATACATATTTGATGTAATACAAATCACTTAATTGCAGCGTATTCTTTAGAACTACAGGTGTATTCCAAAAAAAAAAAAGAAGTTAGTTTCTGTACTAATTCAAATGGTGAAAGTTTTAGATTTATTAGATACCAACTGAATTATTCCCAGTCTTTTTGTTTGTTTCAATTATCATTATGCCATATTCTGTTTTCTCATGGAATGAATTAGAATTTCTAATGCAAAAATGTCAGACTTCTGAAAAGTACCATATTTTTCGGACTATAAGTCGCACTGGAGTATAAGTCGCACCTGTCAAAAAATGGATCATGAAGAAGAAAAAGCACATAAAAGTCGCACTGGAGTATAAGTCGCAGGACGATGAAAAACTATAAAAAAAAGTGCGACTTATAGGCCAAAAAATACGGTATATACATTTTTGCGCTCAATATTTGCATGTGTCTTTGGCATGATTTACTGCATCATTTCAGAGTAGAGGAGGATGGATGAGACTTCATTGATCCCACAACAGGGAAATTGAATGGTCAAAGCAGCAACAGGATAGAGTTCAAGAAAATGTGCATGCATATGGTAATGCAAAAAACAAACATTACAAAAAATAATAATAGTAGTAATTACTAATAAGTAATAGAACTTTATATTGTTTATGAGTCAATGATGTGACGCCTAAATATTCTGTCCAACT
>JAPTGZ010000027.1:11369929-11382100 GCA_029814645.1 Fowleria isostigma | reverse complement strand
AGTGCATGTCTTTGGATGGTGGGAGGAAACCGGAGTACCTGGAGAAAACCCACGCAGACACGGGGAGAACATGCAAAATCCACACAGAAAGGTCCCACCGTGGAGGAGGCTGGGATCGAACCCAGGACCTTCTTGCTGTGAGGCGTGAGCACTAACCACTACACCACCGTGCCACCCCAATCATATCAATACATGAAAATAATTGGAGTAAAATGCCGTTTGTCATCTTTTCATGGTCATCAGTTGTGACATTCAGAGGTGTCCATACTCAACATAGAAACACCAGCATTTTCTACAACATTGATAAAACCGATGGAGTTGGATCAGTGACAATGATGGAGACACTGGGTTTTTTATTCATTGTAATACTATTATCAATCACCTGATGTATGCAGATGATTTGGTTATTTTTTCTCCTAGCAGTGCTGGGTTTCAGCAGCTGCTGAATATATGCTCTGAATATGGACTAAGACATGATGCAATGAGCACGGTCCTGATATACAGGACAAAAGGAGACAAGGACTTAGACTTTGCCAACTTTTATCTTTCAGGACAGGTACTGAAGGTGAGCAGGAAAATTAAGTACTTAGGCCACTTTATTACTGATCAGTTGTCCGATGATGAAGATATATACAATGTCGGATGCTGTATGCCCTGGCCAATATGTTGGTGAGAAAGTTCTCATTGTGTACAGAAAAAGTCAAAACTAAACTGTTCAGAGCGTACTGTACTCTTCTGTATACTGCCCCCTTGTGGGTCAGGTATAAAAAGGCAAGCTTACAAAAACTTAAAGTTTCATACAATGATTCAATGAGAGTACTGTTTAAAAAACCTCGATGGACCAGTGCGACAGAGTTATTTTGTATGGTAGGAGTTTAATGTTTAAATTTATCTGTCGACTGAAGGACTCTAAGAACTCCATCATTTTGCTGTTGATCAATCCCAGTCATAGTTCAATGCGATACCAGTCCTCCTTGTGGCGACACCGGTACAGTTGTCTTTTATAATATTGGTGATGTTTTAACTATGTTTTTATCCTGTGGTTTTATCTTAGGCTTTTACCTTGTGTCTTTTGTATTGCCCTGTGATTTTATTTGTTTAAAATTTATTGTATTTGTTGTTTCTCTTTGGTGTTTTTAAATGGACTCCTGAGTCTGGAAATAAAGAAGATGATGTTGATGATGATATTAATGTTATAATTTGCTGATAAAGTCTCTTTTTTGTTTTCCCTATTTCTGATATATTAACTCTGAACTTTAATCTGAGCTTTTATGAACATCTACATGATCAGTGAATTAAATATATGAAAATACCAGAATTTTACTTCAAAAACAATAAATGTGGAGGATCATTTTGTGATAAATGGTGATAAAACACTTCAGAAATTTTAAATAGAGAGAAATATTTATTTTTGTAATTGCCACAAAAGTAGCACTGGGTTAAAACTGCATCGCAAAAAACATCGCCATCTTTTTCCATTGGATAACTACAGCAATCTTTAATGTGTTTCATGTGCAACCTGTTATTGAACCTAAACTGATGCAATGAGAAGTCTATTATTTCTTAAACAACCATCATTTTAATAGAGAGCATAAAGGTTTGAATGTTTCAATGAAGAAAGCTCATGTGGTCTGATGAGTCAGAGTGATGGCAGATAAACTAATTACCCATCATGCCTAGTGCTTACAGTGCAAGCTTCTGGGGGTAGTGTTATAATCAGGGCTTCATTCTGTTGGTCAGGTCTCAACTCAACAAAGTTATGTGTCCAAAACATACTGATATGCTGAAAATCTGTGGATTTTTTCTTTGCTGATGACACAGCCATATTCCAAGATGACAACATCAGGATTAATTAGGCTCAAATTGTGCTTCACAAAGCATGAGACATAGATTCCACATATTGATTGGCCACCACAGAGTCCAGAATGCTTGGGATGTGATGGAGAAAATTTAACAAAGTGGTCTGACTACATCATCAATGCATGATTTTAATAAAAAGTGAATGCAACTATAGACAAAAATAAATGTTTTGACTCTGCATAAGCAGTGGTGCACCAAATGCGTCCCATCAGTCCAAATGAATACTGTGAGTCTTTCTTCTTACACACAGAGGAAGCTACTGGAAAATATTTATTATTCAGGTTAATAGATTGATAGTCAATTATCTGCAAAGGTTTCTAGAAATAAGCACTTCTCTAAATCCCAAGACACTCAGTTGCTGATATAAATGGCCGACAGTACTAAACCCACTCCCCCACGAAACAAATCAAAACAGCTGATTATTGCATTTGTAAAGCAGGAACCTTCAAATGTTTTGCATTTCTGTTTGAAAGAGACCTAACTGATAAATGATGCCATTATAAAGGGGGAAAAGTGGCACTTGCCCATGGCCAAAAGTAGAAAATTGCTTCATTATTCGGTTTCGATACTGATGAATGGCAAACCATGGATGGGTTTTTCTTTGACAATGTAATCATGTAATATTTCTTGAAGAATATATTGCTATATAGCCTAACTGAATGTTAAACACCATCAGTCACCTTGGACACGTCTGTTTCATTTGTTTTCTGTTTTGGAATGAAAATCTCATGTGTTAATCCTTTAACCCTTGAGACATTTTTTCATGTACACGTGCTGTTGTAGGTTCACATCTGTTTCAGTATCATTAAAGCTTCTGTGAGTATGTGTTTTTCTCTTTAGTAGTTTTGCATTACTGTGTGTTTTAGGGTCAAAACAGGGTAGAAAAATAGAAAAAGACAAAGAGAGGATTTGAAATTAGACAGGTTTTTACTAAATAAGGCACTTTTTTGAGCTCTTTTTTTTCCCTAAATCAGTCCGTCTGCTTTTTTGGCACCTTGTCAAACTCCAAAAAGTATTTACATGGTCAAAACCTGGTTAAACTAGTGATGTGCGAATCGATACTGAAATATCGATTTCTCCGATACTGAATCTACAGTCAAGAACTAATTCACAAATCAAAATATTGATACTTTTGATACTTCAGTCTTTTGAGGTCATGTATAATCAGGAACACAGTGGAAAGTAGTTAAACTATTGGGATGTGGTTCAAATGATACATGATTGGTGGGAACTACTTCTTCTTTCACCTGAGTGTGTATATCATGCTTTTCAGTCAACTTTGACTCACTCAGTCTATACTGAGCAAAAAATAGAACAAACTAAAAGGAAAACAGTAAATATGTTATTGTTCCTGAACAAAAACTTGTGAAAATGGGAAAGTGTCACTGTCGAATGTTGATGTTTAAGTGCTTATTGCTGCATTTTATTGTGTGAAACGTGCTACATACATAAAGACTGATTTGTTTGATTGAATGAATACTGTTGTTGAGGTGTTACATGTTCGGTATTTTCATGTTTCATGTTAACACATTCATGTAATGTGAAATAATATGCAAGGTTTCATTTTATAATAGTTCTTAATAATTAACTCTTTCCCCTTGAACTCCTATTAAGAACAACCCATATATCTGTTATTAGTTCTACCCATGGAACATAATGTTTTGTCTAGTGTGTTGTTTCTTTTTCTGGTGGCTACAATCATCAGTATTTCAGCAAACTTCGGGGAAAAATTGGTGAAAATGTATCATTTAATCCTACTGGTTGGCCTCCTATGGGTTATGTTCAGCACCTATCACAGCCTCTGTTACACTTGAAAAACAGAACCTGTTCTAATGGTCGTCAAATGACATCTTTAGTGAAATAATAGAGGTGTCAAAACTCATCATAAAGGGTACAGGGTGGGGTTGTCAAATGTTGTCTTTATGGGAGAAAGAGTTAAAAAATAATTACTCTCATATCTTGTATTTTTTATAAAGTTATGATTTGAAATACAGTATCGGTGTTGGATTAGTATTGCTGATACCAGCCTGAATTTTACTCGTTATCCTGTCAAAAAGGAAATCTGTGTGTATCAAACATCACTGGTAAAAACACAGTAAAAAAAAAAATAAAGAAAAATCACCACAACATTGCAACAATAGTAAACCTCCCCCCAAAAAACCAATATGGTGTTAAAAAACAAAAAAAAAAAAAAAAGCCCAAACCCAACCCAAATTTTTATAGTGAGGTCGGAGGGTTAAAGATGAGATGTCAATGGAAAGAACAAGGTCTATTCAATCAGTGCATTTTGATTTTCTTCCTATTGAGCAGATGGTTGAATTTTTTATGAATATTTTAAAATAATCATACATTCTGAACGCTCAGCACCGACACGTTAGAGCTTAAAGTGTTAAAGCAGTTTTATATACATCATCATGTCTATTTTATGAGTTTTTTTGCATTTGCTAATGAATGTATCTTTCTGCGAACACTTGCTGGTACACGGCGTCTTATCCTGCAATCTCAAACACTGGTATTTTCTGACCAAAAGCTTTATAATTTTGCATTGTTTAGCCGTACCTCGGGGACGGAGATCAATTCCTCGGCATTGCAGGGAGTGGGGATAATGAGGCTTTTCCATTGATTAGAATTTAATTGAGAGACAGCGACGGGCCGAGGGAGGGAGGAAAGGCTATTGAAGTCACTCAGCGCCGCAAAGCTCGTCCATTCTTCATCACAGCGCTGCTTTCATACTTTCACTATTTTCTCTTGTGTCCTCGCTCGCCCTGTCCCTCGGCCACATCTGTCTGTCCCATACCACCTCCCTCTCTCCCTCTCTCTCTCTCTCTCTCTCTCTTTTCTATTGATGCTATATGGCCACAATAGAATTAGACCCGTCGTTGTTCCACGCTGGAGATGATGCAGCTGAATGATAAGAGTCTCGCAGCGCCGAACGCAATCACACCCTTCCAATTTACAGCTTAATTCAGCTCAGTTCATTCCCTGACATTTAAACTCTCCTGCGCGACACACAAACACACACTTCGCCCAACGTCCGCCGAGGCAAATCGGTCGAGTCCCTTCAAACTTCATCTGTCTCTTACTCCTTCCATCTTTCTCTCTCTCTCTTCCCTCTCTGTTTCCCCTCCTCTCTCTCCATCCATCTTTCTCCGCCGCTCCCTCTCTCTCTCCTCTCTGCAGTACTCCGGGCAACACTTTATCATTCTAATATGAAAACATCTCTCCGGTCTTGTACACCGAGTAATTGATCCTCTTCTCGAGGGTTTTTATTTTCTTCAATTACATTCTGTCAGAGTGCTGACAATAAAGGAGATGCACAGACAGCAGGCCATTTTCTCCCCGTTTGACTTTTGTACGCGCTTGTGTGTGGCGTGTCGTTCTAAATCTCCATCAGACATGGACACTTTGTTAAATTCTTACATTGAAGCAAGTTGATTTACACATTCCTTGTATTTGCAGCTGTTTTTTTTAAATATTCAAGTAATACATTCAGGTTGGCGTAAAGATTCAGCATGTGACCCTTAACCCTTTCACTCTGGTGACATTATTTTATAAAAGCTGATATGAGTTTGTGCTCCTTTTCTTCAGTGGTTTTGTTTTACTGTGTGTTTTAGGGTCAAAACAGGGTGGAATAACAGAAAAAGACAAAGAGAGGAATTAAAGTTTGGCAGGTTTTTACAAAATAAGGCACTAAGGGCCTTATTTAGTAAAGGTTTGTGTGTGTAAAAAGGCGCGAAAACTTGACACACCAATGGCTGGATCTCTTGATGAATATGCAATACTAGCATTTCTGCTAGAATGCGCAAAATTACTGGGAGGATTAAATGCAAATATTTATGTGGCGCACTAAATGTGATTTACTAAACCCAAAACTGATTGCAGTGGCTGATTTTGCTTCTATGTTTATATTTATTGTAACAGGGTGGTCTCTAAGACTTTGCGCCTGTTGTTATTTGCACAGGCAATCTTAAGTCTCAGTCACAAAGCTTCTTAAAAATAATGGATTTGTGCGAATCTCCCAGTTTGTACGAGATCTGGAGCTCATAGACATTCATGGAGGGAGTCGTAGTTTCTTACAGCCGTATTACAAAGTTGGTACACAAGAGCAACTTGAGAGAAAATGTCATGATTTTGTGTCATTTGAAGACAGTACAGTTGTCACATTCTTTGGAAGGGTGCCTCAGGACCTTCCTACATCATACCTCCGGCTACTTCATGAGTTATTTTGTCGTAAGGTGGCCGTACAGCACTCCTATGTGCAACTCACGGCATTCTCAAGTTGATGGGAGGAAGATCTTACCCTTTTTCAGAATATTTTAAATCAGTATAAACAGTGGCCACAGTATACTAAAAGTTCCCTGTCCTGATCAACATTATGCATTTGGAATCGTGCGCTGTCCATGGTGCTGAAATTCCCCACTGTGGGGGAAAAAACTGACTTTCATTGTTAAATATAATACAAATTAGGAGTTATAATAAGACATCAAATGAAGAAATTTTGAGTAGAAGGTATAAGAATAGAAGAAAGATACACAAGAATAATAGAGGGAACTGAAAACTGAACATTTAAAACATTAACTGTTTGTCATCGATTGCCTGATCCTAACTGTCCATCACATACATTCTCTCCATCATCCTGATCCTCGTCACCCAAATAGTTTTTGTTTTGGGGCTTTTTTTTTCCCTAAATCAGTCCAGCTGCTTTTTGGCACCTGGTTGAACTCCAAAAAGCAATTACTTGGTCAAAACTTTGCAAAAAAAAAATACAGTTAAAAATATAAAGGTAAACACCACAACACTACAAACAATAGTAAAAACAAAACAAGGAAAACAGTGTAAAAAAAAAAAAAAAAGAAAAAAAAGAGCCCAAACTGTTGCCTACTGCTCTGTGTTTTTGGGGGGTACACTGAGCATGCTCAGATGTCTATGGAAAGAACAAAGTCTATTTTATTAGCACATTGTGAAACTTTTCTGATTGATGAAATGGTTGAATTTTTACAAATATTTCAAATAAATCACGCTTTACAACGCTCACCACAGACACATCAGGGGTTAAAGGGTTAACTTTGGTCCAGACCAAATAACTGAAATGCGACAAAACCATTTATGAGCATTTCATAGACGTACGAATAGGCCTGGTGATGCAGCTCACCAAATCACCAGTGGCTGCTTTTAGAACGTATGTTTTTTTACTCTTTACAGGCTGGATCTCACCTGTCTCCATGAATGCATTATTAGCTGTTCCCCTGGTGAAATCCTACCCCCATAGTTTGTGTTTTCTCTGCTTATTAGAGGTGACACAAGCTCTTCATAACGACAGCAGTGCTCTAGGAATACACAAGAGCATTTCTAGACCCTCTTGTGTTTTTATAAGTCGTCTGTAAGAACTGCAGTACTGAAAGGTTGCTATTGAAAACGATGCTCTGTGCTGTCTTCGTGCATTGCTATGAACTGCGGACCAACACCTTGTTTCATTGGGAATCTTTGATCTAAACTTAAGAGCCCGTGTTTGTTTTGCCCATTCTGAGCTTCTTAGTTAAGGGGATATCAACCTGGGGCTTGTTTCTGCGTTAAATAGCAAAAGGCAACCGTTAGCGCACCCTTCAACGCACATAGCGAGCTAACGATGGGTCAGTGAACACACAGGCTGAATGGACGCAAATTCTGTTTCTGGGTTTGTCATGTTCACTAAACCAGTGGTGGCTGACTATTTGTGTTTAAGGGTGCGCCAAAGGGTGTGTTCACTATTTAACCCAGAATGAACACCTCGCTCCCATTGTCTCTGTTCATCTGTCAGCATTATGGTTAGATCGAAGAATTATTATAAGATGTTTGTGATCTCCTCCCTCTCATCTGATGAGACAGCTGTCGGCATGTGCATCCTTACAGACTGGATTTACATCAGCAAATGGATGCCCATCAGTCTTGGTCATATCTATGTGTTTTTTTTGGTTTTTTTTCATCAATTCAACAATTTCTGTAAAGTCCTTTAAAGTGAGTTTTTTTGTGATTTTGGGCTCAATAAATTAAGCTGAACTGAATTAAATTATTTACACACATAAACCGTGCATCTGGCTGGACGTCTAAGGATGACTCAAGTTATTCCTTTAGTTATTATACACTTTTATATATATATTTATATATGTATGTGTACAATTTTTATAGTTTTTATGTAATTATATGTCTGTCTTGTGTCCTTTTTATCTGACTCCAGAAGCAAGAGTTCCTATGTGTCATGCACAAATGACTAAATAAACTTCTTAAATCTTGGCTTTATTAACAGAACTCTGAATGGTAATTGTTGGCTCTAACTACACCAAAGAACAGGATGCACAGACTGTACACAAAACAAACTTTTTTTCCTTCATCCACTCACTCATACTTAATTTCGCACATACTCACACTTTTGATGGTGTCATAATTTTTTCCATGACTGTATTTACACGAAGCTCTAAAAAAACATATACATGAATATTATGTAGAATTTTTGCATAGATTTTTTTACACATTGAACATTTAAATTAATCATTAAATACCACCATAACTTGCTTAAGATGCACCATTGTAATCATTTTATTTTACAAGTAACAGATAAATGACTGAGCTACATACATCCTATATACAGTTGTGGAGAAAAAAAATGATTAAACCACACAAAGTTTTCTTCAATTTATTGTTCATTTTAATGCCTGTTACAACTAAAGGTACATTTGTTTGGACAAATATCATGATAACAACAAAAATAGTTCATAAGCGTTTAATTTCAGAGCTGATATCTATTAATTTTCAATGGTTTTCTTGATAACAAAAATCACATACGTTCTTACGTTAATATCCATGACATTGTACTGATAAAAACAATTCTTTTAGACATTCCATGTTTTTTTTTTCTGTCTGTTTTAATCACGTTACACACAGGAGTCAGTATTTGATTGCATAACCATTGTTTTTGATAACTTTTGGTGGTGTCATAGTTTTTTATTCATTTTGTATGTACATGAGGCTCTAATTAAAACATGTTTATGGCTATTGTGTTGAATTTTTGCATTGATTTTTTTTTACACATGGAACCTTTAAATAATCATTAAATAAAACTATAACCTGCTTAAGATGCACCGTTGCAAGCATTTTATTTTACAAGTAACAAATAAATGCCAGAGCTACATACATGCTGTATATATAGCACTAACGTTTCACTGTGTGTGACATTTGACAACCTGGTCGGTGCTTGTTAAACCATATATCTGCATCTTCAGCAGATAATATGTCTTCCTCCCTCTCCGTCTGTCTTTGTCTGTGTAGAAAATGCGTGGTTGTCAGTCGAGTCTTCTCGCAATTGCACGGCAAATTGGTACAGAATCAGAGATAATGTTGTTCTCCTGGATGAAATAAAGCTTCAATGGGTTGCTGAGTATCCTTTGGTGACCATTAAAACTCTCAATGTGTGTTTGTGTGCACATATTCAGCTTTTTTTTTTTTTTTTTTAGATCTGTGTCCTACACCTTTTGCACACAACGTAGTGTTGAGATTAAATTGGAGTAGAGAACACACAGACCCACACTGTATATGTGTGATACTGCTGAATAGGTAATTTGCCTGAAGCGGACAGGGAGCGATTGAAATGTTCCCAAGGACAGATGTAATTGCATTTCATGTCCTGTAGTGGACAAACACACACACACACACACAAACGCACACACATAGCGGTATAATAATGAGGGTGTACTTTCTAAATAGTGTATTTTCTCTCCCAGACAGCTTTTCAAGGAATCATTACGGCATCTGTGTGTGTGTTTTTGCGCGAGCCACATGTGTGAAAACACCCCTTCGCACAAAAGGTCACTTTCACTTTAAATTAGGTAGAGGAAAGGAGCGAGGAAGACGATGGTTGAGGATGGGTGGCAGAGGAGTTAAAGGAAGAAGTAGGAAAATAGAGGTGGAATGCATGAGGAGGAGAAGGGAGGAGTCGGAGAGGAGGTGATTGGAGAGAGTGAGATGAATAATGGAGGAAAGGGTAGGGGGATTAAAGGTGAGGGGGACGAGATGGACAGGTATAGAAATGAGCACACAGGGAAGACTGAGCCACAGGAGGATGCGTGGATGAAGTAGATTTGATTTGTTTTTTTTCAGTCTTATATCAGGACCTTCCAACAAATAATAATTATAGTCCTATTCGAAGTCATTTTTTACCTGCGATATGAAAGGAAGAGGGGAGCGAATGGGGGCAGAAGGACGTAGAATGGCAGGTAACATACTCCAGTAGAGGCTGTGGTAATAAAATACAGATTACAAAGTGTCGTAGCCTGTCCTTCAGCTCTTGGCAGTGCTGCTCATACCATAATCTGTATTGTCCTGTGTGTGTGTGTGTGTGTGTGCATGAGTGAGTGTGTGTTAGGGTTAGATTGACCCCTAAAGGTCACACCCCCTTAGGTAATGGCTCCATTAGGAAGACAAAGAGCTCCCCTCCTGGCTCAAACCCTATCCCTCTCTCTATTCCGTGCTTATATTTTCCGTCTCTTTCCACCTCCGTCTCCCACGTCCCTCCGTCTCTACCTCCGTCTATTTTCTCCCTCTCCTCCGCTGACAGGCAGGCGTGGATGACATAAAGAGACGGAGCAAGACGGCAAGAGGTGTAGTGTCAGCTGGCTCATCAATTTATCATGTGCAATTTCATCAGGCTGACCTGTGAGTGTGTGTGTGAGTGTGTGTGCGCGAGTGTGTTCACACATGCACAAATGAGAGCATTATTGCCGGCCTTGTGTTGGAGACAGTCATTAACCCTCTTAGCCCCTTCTCGTTATCTCTCCCACCCTTCATCCCTTCACACACTCCGTCCATGTGTATTGGTGTGTGTAGTCGGTCCGTTTGCAGTCGGTATTTATCTCAATAAATCAACAGTCTGTCTCAGTTTGTCAAAAAAAGGGGTTGGTTGGGGATTTGAAACCACGTCACATGGTGTTCAGTTCAGGCCTTTGAGGGTCTGAAGGAAGGAATAGGGTCGGTTAAAACCTCCTCTTGGACAGCATGTACTTTAATTTAACTTAAAATATCAGCTTTAACACACAGCAACCCTGTCTTGTATATTTTCCACTTTTTTTTTGACATATGAACCTTTGGATTTACTTTTGCTTTTATGAATATCTACATCAGGGGAGTCAAATTCATTTTAGTTTATGGGCCACATTTAGCCCAATCTGATCTCAACTGGGCCATATGACTGAAAAAATATTATAATAACCTATAAATAATGACGACCCCAAATTTTTCTTTGTTTCAGTGTGAAAAATTACATTAAACCTGAATAAACTGAAATTTCTTAAGAAATATAAGTGCAAATTTAACAATATTATGCCTCAATTTATCATTTATACATCTACAAGGGCACAAAAAACATAGCAACATGCATTATATTGTTAAAATTTCACTTAATTTTTTGTAGACATTTCAGTTTGTTCATATTACATCAGGTTAATCACATTTGAGTTTTAAAGGATAGTTTGTTAGTGTAACTTTTTAGAATTTAATGAGATTTTTTGCACTAAAACAAAAAAAAAAAGAGTTTTTATTATTTATAGGCTATTATGTTATTATTTTACTTTAGGTCACATTGTTCTGCATGTGGAATCTGAGCTAAAACAAGTTTGACATAACTGACGGGTAATATTTTCAGGGTCACTTTCGCACTTTGCAAATTCATCCTTTGGACCGGATTGGAATCATTAGCGGGCCGGCTTTGACCCACGGGTTGGATGTTTGACGCCCCTGATCTACACAATCCTTAATAAAATATAGGAAAATCAGAGGATTATATTATACTAAATGGTAAAAAATCATCTTAAGAAAGGTTAAACATAAAGGAAAAAAATATAAATTGCCACAAAAATTGTTCTAGATTTTTTTTTTGCAACTTTTAACCGCTCACACAATATTGAATATTTCCCCCTGAACATCTTTTACCACTCTGTTGATCATATGCCAAGCTGACATTGACCACACTGCGAGAGGAGAACATATTCATAGTGTAGCAGAAACGGCGGAGTGCGACAGATGGAGATTCTGTGTGTTCAAACATATAGACACAAGTACGTACACTGAAAAAAGGCGAAATGGGGGTTGTGGAATTTACATAAATGCATTTGATGGACATGACATGATTTCTTCATGTTTCTCTCTGAACATAAATCTATCATGTGGAACTACAGAATGTCAAATCAGTGAGTTTTAATTATGTTGAGAGAAAATAAAAAAAGTTATGTTTTGTTTTTGTCTGGTAACTCCGCCCACTGTGGACTCTTACAACCCCATTGGTTG
>JAPTGZ010000027.1:11276191-11286330 GCA_029814645.1 Fowleria isostigma | reverse complement strand
AACCTGGCCGCATCTTATTTTATCTTATCTTACATTACCTTGTCTTATCTTACCTTACTTTAGCTTACCTTATTTTATTTTACCTTATTTTACCTTACCTTACCGTATCTTATTTTATCTTATCTTACATTACCTTGTCTTATCCTACCTTAGTTTAGCTTACCTTATCTTATTTTATCTTGCCTTATTTTACCTTACCGTATCTGATTTTATCTTATCTTACATTACCTTATCTTATCTTACCTTACCTTACTTTAGCTTACCTTATCTTATTTTATCTTACCTTATTTTACCTTACCGTATCTTATTTTATCTTATCGTACATTACCTTATCTTATCTTACCTTACCTTACTTTAGCTTATCTTATCTTATCTTATCTTATCTTATCTTATCTTATCTTATCTTATCTTATCTTATCTTATCTTACTTTAGCTTACTGTATCTTATCTTACTGTAACTTACCATATCTTTCCTTACTTTACCTCACCTTATCTTAGTTTTGCTTACCATACCTACCTTACTTTACTTACCTTATGTTACTATATCTTACTTTTCCTTACTTTACCTTACCGGGACTCCTATTTTTGGGGCATTTTACCTGGGAGCGGGGTTACATCCTGCGTCACTGATGTATTTGATGCAGATTCTTGTGTCAGCACAGTGTCATAATCAGGTTATACCCTAACCCCTACCCTATTCTAAACCCTAAACCATGCCCCTAGGGTGAAGCATGTAGACCACATATCCCAAAAAATATGAGTCTCTTATCTTATCTTAGCTTACTTTAGCTTAGCTTAGCTTATCTTAGCTTATCTTATCTTACCATGTCTTATCTTTTTTTTTTACCTTACTTTACTGTATCTAATTTTATCTTATCCTATCGTATCTTATCTCATCTCATCACATCTTATCTTATATTACCTTTTCTTACCTTACTTTACCATGTCTTATGTTATCTTATCTTTACCTTTACATGCACTAACATTTACAAAATAGCTGAAATTCCATGGTGGTGTTGAAATAGCAGAGTGGTCTGTGTTGTCAGTAAGTTAGCAGTAGCATAGTGATATTTACCAAAGATCCTCTATACACAGATGGGACAACGTACAATGTACCAATAATTCATAAAAAGGCTAATATGCACTGTAGTGTCTTTGGGGTGAAAGAAACAGTTGAAATGCACACCTCTCCTATTGCAATGAATTGGACTGGATGTGCTGTGAGTCTCCTAAAAGAAGAGGACGGTTTAGACACCCAAGTTAAACTGAAACAGGAACTCACTCCTCAGTGGACCATCTTATCCTTAAGAGTCTTTGGTTTTACCTCAGCTCCATCCTCTTGCCTTCGGGGATGGCCAAAAGCTGAATCCATGGCTTCAAAACGACACTCCACAAACCTAAGTCCCATCTCATCCAACCTAATCAAAAATCCTATCAAATTGTACCATGTAAATTCATCATATTCTTAGACAATGTGGTGATGTCACGCTCTGTATCGCATACTTCCAAGTTCCAAAAATCAAACCGACTTTCAATGTGTTGAAATAATCGCTAAATATACACATTATTTCGTGAGGGATTTCAAGGCTAGCAATGTCCATCTATGTTTCAACACTTTAAGGACAGGAAAAACATTGCAGGCATTAAAAAAGACATGAAAGTGAAGGCGAGAAGGAAGCAGAGAAGTATTTTCCCCCTCTGGCTGATTTGGCTATAAATATGTGACTCATAATGTCTTTGATTTGCAAATTAGGGAGACTGTTTTTCCCACCACACTACACTAGCTATCTCTATTTTTTCCTCGTGTATATGACTCTTTTTCCTTGCTCCAACTCTTTATTCTTCAGACCTCCCCTATGTAAAGTTTTTGTACGCCTGTATGTGTTTGCATGTTCATTAGTATCACTGTAGTCCGCAGGGGTGTGATGGGAAGACCAAATCTCCTAAACAAATCACAGTCTTATCTCTTATCTGGCCCAGCCAATCACATACTGATCCTATCACTAGAGAGAGAGGAAGGGGGTGGGGGTGGGGGGGCTCCAGGAAATGTGAGAATTAAATGAGCAGAGATAGAGATGTATGGGAGAAAAAGGAGAGGATAGACAAAACCAGGAGAAAAGTAGAGGAGATGAAAAAAAACGATAAAAGACAATGGAAGCCGGATCAGAGGAGGAATGAGAAAGAGGGTTTACAGGACTAAAATAGACCAAGTCAAATGAGAAAACTAACAAACCGTATCGAACACTAGCAGAAGTGTGTGTGTGTGTGTGAGAGTGTGTTAGCGTGGTTCAGTGCTGCCATTATTAGGTGATGTAAAGAGCTAATGCGCTGTTAAATAAAAGCAGCACTTGGTTCATTATTCAAGGTGTCCGAGGTCACAGGCCCACATGAAGTGGATGTGGATGTGGATGTGTGGGCCCACGTTTGCATATGTGGACTTGGTGTGTTTCTCTGTGTCTTACCAAAGTCTTGGCCAGAACTCACTCTCATTTTAAAGAGGATTTGAAACTTTGAGAGCTACAAAGTGGGTCAGCAACTTTGTCTCCTCTCGGTTCCTCTCCTCTCCTTTTATTTCCCCTCGTTTCCTCTACTCTTGTTTCCTCTCCTCTACTTTCATCTCCTCTCTTCTCTCCTGTCCTTTTATTTCCTTTCCTCTTGTTTCTTCTCCTTTCATTTCCTCTTGTCTTCTCTCTTTTCTTCTTCCCACCTCTTTCCTTTCCTCTCGTTTCCTCACCTTTTTTTCTTCTCTTTTCACTTCCTCTTCTCTTGTTTCCTTTTTCTTTATTGCCTCTCCCTATAATTTCCTCTCTATTTTTCTCTCCTGTTGTTTCCTCTTCTGTCCTCTTTTTTCCTCTCCTTTTGTTTCCTCTGCTCTTGTTTCCTCTTCATTCCTCTTTTTTCCTCTCCTTTCATTTCCTCTCCTTTTGTTTCCTATTTTCTTTTTTCTCCTTTTGTTTCCTCTCCTTTCATTTTCTCTCCTTTCATTTCTGCTCTTCTTTCATTTCCTCTCTTTTTGTTTCCTCTCCTCTTTTTTCCTCTTCATTCCTCTTTTATCCTCTCCTTTTGTTTCCTATCTTCTTTCTTCTCCTTTTCTTTCCTCTCCTTTCATTTCCGCTCTTTTTTCCTCTCCTCTCTTTTTTTTCCTCTCCTCTTGTTTCCTATCTTCTTTCTTCTCCTTTTATTTCCTCTCCTTTCATTTTCTCTTTTCTTTCCTCTCCTCTCCTTTTGTTTCCTCTCCTCTTGTTTCTTCTTCATTTCTCTCTTTTTGTTTCCTTTTCTTTCATTTCCTTTTTTGTTTCCTATCTTCTTTCCTCTCCTTTCATTTCCTCTCCTCTTGTTTCCTCTTCACTCCTCTTTTTTCTTCCCCTTTTGTTTCCTCTCCTTTCCTTTTATATCTTCTCTTCTTTCTTCTCCTTTTGTTTCCGCTCCTCTTCTTTCCTTTCCTCTTCTAAATAAAAGTCACAGTTACTTACTTTGACGTCTTTTCAGCTTTTGTCACCCGTAGTTCTAAGTAAACTAGAAACCAACACCTTCCTTTGTGTTTAAAACATTGTTTCCAAAGCTCCACTATTAAAGTCAGACTTGAGGGAAACCCCAGGATCCTTGTCGCAGCTTCATTTCAAAAATATTAGTGTCTGCCCATAGAAAGCCAAGTTGCTGAAACCCCGCTGTACTGACGTGTTTGTGACCCAGTTGAGTCTCCCCTCTGTTGTGTAAGCAGCGCTCCACAGATGCTTTCCTCCACTCATGACTCAAGTCAGATAGTATTACTCTCCTCAGTCCTCATACACGAGACCAGAACAGGGCCGCGTGAGGACGACCCTGATCCTCCAAGATGGTTGTCAGCCTCGAACCAGTGTCACCAATGACTCACTTCTGCTTTCCTTCACACTTGGCTGTTAACGTGACCTTTTGCACTTTCATTTTTCTTCTAAATAAGTGTGAGCTTGTTAGCGTGCTCTTTAAAACACTAATTTATTCCGGAAGATGAGCACCTACAGTACAATGCCATTATTTAAAGACACCTCTGCTTTATATGCTAGACATGGTGCAGATTCACAATGTGAGTCAGTGACCATAATTTTTTCACACATCACCATTTTTTTCTGAAAAATGTGAAGAGACTGAAACACTGTGGATCATATATAAGCCTATTGAGCATTTATTTGCAGAAACTAGTCCACATATGAAGAAACATAATGTTTTTCACCATCAAATAATGCAAAGGAAGCAACATTAAATGCAAAATGATTTTTTTAACATCAGACGGGCTTAGAAATTAGCATTTGTTGGAATCAGTCTGATTTTTGAACATAGTTTTCATGCAGTTTGTTTCCCCCTCCACTGATTTTCCGCTGTTTTTTCACAGTTGGCTGTTATGTCATTAATAGTCTCATTTTCAGTCACAGAAAAACAATTATTAGATCATCAAAAGTCATCAGAAACAATGATTATGCAGTCAAGTACTAACACCTGTGTGTATCATGTGACTAAAACAGACAGAAAAGAAAACATGGAATGAATAAAAGCCCTGTTTTTATCAGTACAATGTCATAGATATTGATGTAAGAACTTATGTGGTTTTGGTTATTATCAAGAAAACCATGGAAAATGGATAGATATCAGCTCTGAAATTAAATTCTTATGAGCTATTTTTGTTGTTATCATTCTATTTGTCCAAACAAATGTACCTTTAGTTGTACCAGGCATTACAATGAGCAAGAAACTGAAGAAAACATAGGGTGGTGTAACAATTTTTTCTTCAGCTGTATGTATTGAACCATTGTGTATGTGACTCATCAAATGTAAATCAGTTTTGAAATCATGTCTTTGCCCATTCCAGATTCCAGACGGATTGTGATGATTTTTGTCACATTTCAATTATGTAAAGGTAGGATAAATGTGACCTGGCTGTTCAGACGGGAGTTATATTGCAAAATATCAAACACGTATTGGATTTAGGGCCATATATGAAAGTGGTCTGGGTTGAATTTGAAAAAATTAGATTTTGGTTGTTATAACTGTCTTTAACAGATCAAAAAAATCTGATATGGGCCACAATTGCCTACAGTCTGAATGCAGCCATAGTGGATTAGTAACAGCTGTACTAAATGACATGAGCCTTATTTATAAGATAATTTAAGATAAGATGACTCAAAATAAGACCCCACTGCTATGTTCAACACCACCTAGTAATTTCAGCTATTTCATAAATGTTAACACATACAAACATTAAGATAAGATAAGATAAGATAAGATAAGATAAGATAAGATAAGATAAGATAAGATAAGATAAGATAAGATAAGATTGGTAAGGTAAGATAAAGGTAAAGTTGGTAATGTACGATAAGGTAAGGTAAAGTTCGTACCAACCAAGTTGGTTGATCTTGGTGCAGTAAGGTAAGGTAAGGTAAGGTTGGTAAGGTAATATAAGGTAAGGTTGGTAAAAAAAGGTAAGGTTAGTAAGGTAAGATAGGATAAGGTACGATCAGCAAGTTCAGACAAGGTAAGGTGAGTTGGTAAGGTAAGATAAAGTTGTCAAGGTAAGTTAAGGTAATGTACAGTAAGATAAGGTAAGGTTGGTAAAATAAGGTTAGTAAGATAAGATAGGGTAAGGTTAAGGTCGGCAAGGTAATTTAAAGTAAGGTGAGGCTGGGAAGGTAAAGTTAATAAGGTTTGGTCGGCAAGGCAAGATAGGGTAAGGTAAGGTTGGTAAAGTAAGATAAGGTAAAGTAACAAGATAAGAGTTTATTGATCCCACCATGGAGATATGACCGTTTTTACATTTGCAAATTACAGATGATAAATGGAGAAAACATAAAAGAGTGTTACAATTTACAGGTAAAGTCCACTGTCCCTGAGGAAAAAAAAATTGAGAAAAAGTTTGATTGTTCTCATGGTGCAAAGTGCAAACAGCTGGGTGTGTTTTTGGTCCAGATATCCAATGTTGGTGTAATCTCTTCATTCTTTTACTGAGCTACAGTTTTGTATTTAAAGTCCAAACACTCCTCAGTCCCCATCATCACACAGGCTGTAAAGTTCTGCCCTAGTATTGTCTCTCACCCAATGGTCCTTTATTCATGGAAAAACCCACTGAATCTCTGAAATCAGTGATTTACAAGACCCAGCAGCCAATCACACAGCTCATCTCCTCGCCGCTGCATCTGATGCCAGTTCAACCTGCTGAATCAGCTGCTGGTGTCACAAAAACTTTGGGCGACGGTCCGTTACCGACGATCCTCGATGGGCCAATGTCAGACCGGTGAGGGGAGGAGACTTTATAGTTCCGCAGATGTGAGGAATGAGGCGCCAAGCTCGCAGCGAAATGTATCTGGACGCCACATCAGGAGTCGAACCTCCCTCTTTCCTCTTGTCCTCTGTCGTCTCTTCTACTACTCTGCTTTCATTCCCATCTCTCTCTCTCTCTCTTTCTCTCGCCCATCATCACTCTTGTGCCCAGAAATGTAAGTGACCCATCTGTGATAGCAAAAGGTACATTAGGCATTAGGGAGCTCCCCTCCGGCCCTGTGTGTGTGTGTGTGTGTGCGAGTGTGTAAAACCCAGTGCGTCTGTGTGTGTTGTTAACAGATATCGCCTGATGGACTCCTCCCAGGGGTGCTGTCCGTCTGCTTGGCCAATGAAATGCAGCCAATTACTCTGCAGGCCTCGCTGGCAGCCAATCAAATAGAAATGGGAAAGCTAAGAGACGATGATGGGGTTTAGGGCAGAGCACTTACATTGCACTTTGTTAATGTAAAGGAAAGTCAGTGTGTGCATGAATGCATGTGGGAACCATTCGCTTCTGGCTTCTCTCTCTCTCTCTGTCTGCTCTCCGCTGGTTTTTCGTTGTTGTAATATTAATGATGGATGCATGAGTATTGGATTTGAGCGGGTTTGAATAGAGCAGAGTGCTGCAGTGAGTGCGGCAATGAGAGAGATCCCCCTTTTTTTTTTTTTTTTTTTTTTTGGAGCTCTCCTTCTCCCTCCTGGTTAAAGTGGCTTAACATATTTTTGAATATATTCTTTTGCGATGTCAGTTACGATTTGGTGAAGCTGGAGAAAGGACATGGATAGCGTTTATGTGAACAAAAAGAAAAGTAGGGAAAAAAAGGCCGTCACTGTTATTGTATTGTATATCGTAGGGGGCCAAAAAAAACGCTTTAAGCAACTGAGATGCAGCACCGCAGATGAGCTAATTGATATGTTGCTTGATGGGTAGCTGTGGTACGGTTTGTAGAGTGGGTCATTCAGTGATCAAAGGGTTGGCGATTCGAATCCCACCTCCAACTGTCCACATGTCAAAGTGTCCTTGGACAAGACACTGAACCCTAAATTTTCCCCAGTGAATAATGAGGTAGTGCTTTGCATAGTAGTAGCCCCCACTGGTTTATGAGTGTGCGCATGAATGGGTGAATGTGAGGCTTGTATTGTAAAGCGCTTTGAGTACCATTAATGCGTGGAAAAGTACTACATAAGTTCCAACCATTTACCACTTACCATTTGATTGCTACCATGTCGGATGATTAATACTTCAAGCCAATCTTACCATTTGGAAAACTAAGTCCATTTATTTATCTACAAAATATATGTCGGTGTCCATAAACTTAAACAGGAAATAAACACACAAACATCCACACAGGTGATGTGCAACACCTATCTGCTTCAACGGTCAAAAACGGTTTCCTTTACGGGTGAAACACCTGGCTCAACTCACAAAGGTTCCCCCTATATACAGTTGACCGCTGATTACCTTGTGACAGCCGATAGCCAAAACACTACACACAAATTAATTAATCAATCTCACATTCTGCTCCTACGTATATTGTATTGTGTTGTAGGGCGGCTGTGGCTCATGTTGCATTCCAGGCAACCCGTAACCCATGCTTTTACAACTTTCTACCAGTGAAAATGCACCTCAACAGCTGTCAAATCCATAACTTCCCACCTGCGAACTTGGGCTAGATTAATGTACTCCCAGTTACTAGTTCTGATGTCACAGCCCGAGAAACAACAATGGTGGCCTCCATAGATGTGAGTCCACATCTAAAAATATGTAACATGAAAGGTAGAACAGCTTCTCTTGCCTTATGCACTGTTTTTCTCCTGTTTCCCTCAAATGAAGTAGCACTTAAAAGGACAGTTAACACCTACACGCACTACCTTCTATTATCATAATCATCATAATCATAATAATAATAATGGATCAGATTTCTATAGCACTTTTTCAAGGAACCTAAAGTGGTTTACATTATTGATTATGGGTGTAATGGTACTAAAAATTTTCAGTTTGGTACATTTTTGGACAGGGGTCTTCAGTTTGATACATTATCCCTACATTTTCAGTACAGTGAAGGAGAACAACTTGATCAAAAAAACTTTATTGAAGTAAAAATGCAACATACAACATGTAGTTTTTCTCTTGCTAGTGGTTGGGTGGTGTTGTTTTAAATGCGTCATGAAAATTGTTGAGTTACCAGAGATATAACCGATCTTCACAAAACGATACCGGCACACCATTCTTGGTTTGTCGACTTACCTCTCTCCATTGACATAACTGATAGGGAATCTGAAATGCTCCCAAATCGTAGACCTTAGAGACAACTCTTCAACTCTGTCTTTGTATGTGTGTCGCTGCTCTGAGCTGCCATGCAGGTTCACCTTCAGCATGTCTATGGTGCGTGGACTGCTTAGATGTCCATCTAGGACAGTGGTTCCCAACCTTTTTTTTTTGCTTGTTTTAACATCACAAATTTCTGACGTTCCAAGACATTCAAAATAGACACTTTTTTTTTTTTTGCTAAAATTTATTTGTTTTTGATTATTCTCCATTCTCTGTTTGGTCTGATTTTTTGACCACGACTGTGTCCGGGCAGGTTGAAGCATAGTAGCACACATGGTAACATGACTGGGTCAATCAAGATATGCCCTCTGAGACATTATATCCTGCATTTTATTTTAACTTGGTTTTTACTATGAAAAGTATGTGGTGTTTTAATGAAATATATACTGAATCATTAAAAAAGATTTTTTGTATTAGTACTTTTTTGTTTTAGTAATTACTAGAAATTTCAGGTGACCCCATTTGAATTCCTGGTGACCCCACATAGGGTCCCAACCTCATTGTTGAAAAACACTGGTCCAGGATAATAAATATTGCACATGGGTTCTGCTTGCGGCTATCCTGCTCATACTGTGTGTGTTCCACTTCAAGGTTCATGTGGAAATAACACGTTTGTTTGCGTTCTTCACATAGGCTACCTGCGCTCGTTCAGTACACCTCCACATTGTATTGAAAGCTGAAAAGGTTTGGTACAAACGAGTGCGTCGTTGCACCCCTGTCATTGATCCATTATTCATTCACTCTCATGTCTATCCTGTACAATGTTACTTTGCAGATGCAGTTTATTTGCATGTTCCAGTGTTCAGAGTCACTAAAAGCATCTTTTTGTTCAAAAAAAAGAATGTGTATAGTTTCACTATTGTTAGGATAATGCATATGCAGGTATAACAGGTGCAGCTTTAAGGATATTAATTCTTTAAAATTGCAGCTCAAATTGGCAAAAAATACATGACTACTTTGTTAACTTTCAGTATTTTGCTCTACAAGCGGCAAAAAAAAATCTCTCCACTTCATGTTGTTTTCAGGCTGTAGAAAACCCAGGTTTGTTGAATTTCAGGTGTTTTCAGACAAGTGTGGAAGGATAAATAAATGATTGACAGTGATTACCAATCATGGTTGTGGTTTACACTGATGTAATTCTATTCCATGACTCAACATAGAAGTGTGGAAAAGTGTCTTCTCTTTTCCACATTGTCATGAAATGACCTCAGGTATTTATATTTAGTCTTGATTTGGACCAAGAGGAGAGAACAGTGGGAGGAATATGTGTATCTGTGTATCTATGTATCTATACATCTATCTATCTATCTATAGATGTATATATAGATATTTTTTTCTCCTTCTTATTTCAGCTCCTGGAACTGTACAACAGAGGTAGACTGATATATGACATATCGATTTTTTCAATATCGGTCATCAGCCTTAATTTTTTTTCCAAAAGACAATATTTAGTCAGTAGTAAAAATGTGATAAGATTTTTGATTTGGCACCTCTTTGGGCAGCACTTGAAGTTCAATAA
>JAPTGZ010000027.1:10695862-10708628 GCA_029814645.1 Fowleria isostigma | reverse complement strand
GCTTAAAAAAATAGTTTATATAAGATCGATTCGGCCGCATTTTGAATCGATACCAGTATCGTCTCATGAAATATCACGATATTTGACAGAATCGATTTTTTCTTACACCCCTAATATATATACATATATATTTGGAGTATGACAAAATATTAATATGGCAAAGTATCGCGATATTTAATCTTAAGATCGATTATCGATTCACTCTCACTGCATATTGATTTTTTTAAAAAAGGCTATTAATATTCAAATATAGCCACTACAAACAGCTTTCACCTCTCTCCCTCCTCAGTGAGTGGAGTCACTGTTTTACATGTCCTCCAGGGGGCACTCCTTGCGCAAGTGGCTGAAAATTGGGTGGAAGTCAAAGAAGAAAAACAAACCACAGCGTTAATTTCTATGCTAACATTAACAGTAAAGTTAGACCAAAAGATGCACCGGCATCGTTTAAAACCGAAGTGTGGACTCACTTTGGCTTTTGTATGTGGATAGGACAAAGCTGGAGGACTTTAGTACCAACTGTCTCACGAAAATATGACAAAGGAGTGGCACTGTGAACATGTCCATGTAGAGACATGAGATGTTATGGTTTTTCTGAATGACTTTAAATGAGATTGATCTGATAAAATGGCATTAGCACACCAGTTCTTATTCCATTTGCTGTGTTGTATGTTCACATTCTCCACCGTTAGCATGTTGTTGAACACCATCTGATGGAGGTAAATGTATGCCCAGATCTCTGGTTCACATTAACTCTAACATTAACCCTCAGTGCGCTGTATTTGATCGTCATTCAGATTTGACAGGAGGTTATAAGCATGTTGGGCGTGAAAGCTTATGTGTACAGATAACATGCTAATTAACCGTGGTATGTTTATGCGAGTCGTAATATCACTGTTTGTCAGACACAAAAAAAATCCTGTTGACAGTTATTTGAACTAAGACAGTGTCATTGTTTTTCTACTCTGGATAAATAATGATAAACATACAAACTATGACATTTTTTTTCCCTTTTTTTGTTTCATCCTTATAAACACACACATGTATCATAGGTTATTAAGAGTAATATATTGATGATCGCAATATTGAGATACGTATTGTATTGTGAGCCATGTATCGCGTATTGTATCATGAGGTACCCTGAGATTCCCAGCCCTAATATATATATATATATTTTAAATTTTGTAGACCTAGATGACAATGTGCACTACCTGTTTGGTCCAGTTCAACAGAAGTGAAGTTGCTGCTTCGCTTGTCGCTTTCACTGTAACAGAAAATTAATTTCAAAATATTATGACTCATAAAAGTACAACACTATTTACAAGTTTTTAAAATTACGACTATTCTCGTAATATTATGACGTTATTCTCATAAATTACAACTTTATTCTCAAAATATTCTGAGTTTCCTTAAAACTATGACTTTATTCTTGAATAAATTTCTCGAAATATTACGACTTTATTCTTTAATATTATGTCTGTATTCTCATAATATTAGTATGACTTTATTCTCATAATATGACTGTATTGAAATTTAAACTTTATTCTTGTAATATTACAACTTTATTCTCAAAATATCACAAGTTTTTAAAAACTATGACTTTATTCTTGTGATATTATGACTTTATTCTCGTAGTGACAAGCAATTTATTTATTTATTTATTTTTGTGGCCCTTATACACCGTGGTAGTCAAGCACTGTGAATTACCTTGTACATGAATTATAGTATACATATAAATTTGCCTTGCTTTCTTTTTTTTTATTCAAGAATTTATTCATCATTCAACAATTGAACATATAAAAAAAATAGAATATATCAAGAATACAAAATGTAAGACATTCGAAGATGTAATAAACATAAGCTCACAGTCTAGCATCCAGGCTACGTAGTAATGTAGCTGTATGTGATAGTACACGTACATGAACGAGCCACGTGACTCACCGGTACGATTGTTTTGGCGGGAAGGCTTGGATTTCGTCCAAGAATTCAAGAGGTCGACATGAACTTTGGTAAGGTCGAAATGATGACAGTAATCATGACATATGATAAAATAATATATTATATCACACTATATGATAAGATATTATACAATAATGATAATGATAATAAAAGATACATAATAATACATAATAATCAATGTACAGGAGTCAGTCAGACTAGCTCGACTAGGCTTGTAACGTCATTAATATTACGCTGGCATTCCATATAATTGATGCATGCTTGAAACTTTAGACTGTAGACGATAAAGCACATCATATACTAGAAATATTCTGTCGTCTCTATCTGTGTGATGACTTCAGTTAACATGAATGCACTTAACTATTCTAGACCAACCATGTGCAAGTGAGCGGAAACCAGAGAACCATGGCGTGTTAAAAGAGGTATGTTACACATTAGAGCTGCACAATATATTGTTTGAGCATCGTCACCGCAATGTACGTGTACGCAATAGTCACATTGCAGGTCTGTAATGTAGGAGGGAAATGAACTCAACATGTTCTTGTCTAGTTTCACCTGACACAGTTGCTGGTGACAACACTAAAAAATGAGTAATGAACAAGAGGAACTCACTGAAAACGAAGAAGAAAATCACTGAAAACAAAGAAGAAAATCACTGAGAATGAAGATAATCACCAAAAATGAAGAAGGAAATCACTGAAAATGAATAAAATCACAGAAAATGAAGGAGAAAATCACAGAAAATGAAGAAAATTGCTGAAATCAAAGAAGAAAATCATTGAAAATGAAGAAAATCACTGAAAACAAAGAAAAAAATTTCTGAAAATGAAAAAGAAATTCACTGAAAACGAAGAAGAAAATCATCGAAAATGAAGAAAATCACCGTAAATGAAGACAATCACCGAAAACGAAGAAAATCGCCAAAAACAAAGAAAATCACAGAAAACGAAGAAAATCACAGAACAAAATCACCGAAAACAAAATCACCGAAAATGAAGGAAAATAACAAAATGAAGAAAATCACTGAAAACGAAGAAAATAACAAAATGAAGAAAATCACTGAGAATGAAGAAGAAAATAACAAAATGAAGAAAATTACTAAAAACAAGGAAGAAAATGAAGAAAATCACAGGGAAAAAAAGAAGAAAATTGCAATATATATCACAGGATTAAAAAAAATCACAATGTCAGGTTTTGCATGTGAGTTTATAATTTTTGCATTTCATAAATTCATCCGGGGGGGCCACATCGGAACCTTTTTGGTGGGCCGGTTTTGGCCCCCGGGCCGCATGTTTGACACACCTGTTCTATGTGCAATGATATGAATCCACTTCTGATCTAATTCATGTGAACCCAATTATTGATTTCACATACGTCTCCTTTCAGAACAGCGACACCACCCCGTCACAAAATGATAAAGAGCGAGGTTATTCAGAGCGACTGTCACCTCAAGATACTGATGGGCCCATCCCAGAGGTATGGACATGAATATGCAAATGGTGACAACAGCTGATGACGTGTGCCGCCTAAAAATCCAGTCCAAACAACACAGAAATTGCTTCTGTCAATAGTGTTGAACACATTGAAACAGTTTAGCAGTAAGCTGTTTTTTAATTGAAGACATAGTTAGTATTTTCATCAACTTTTAAAAAAAAAAAAAAAAAAAAAAGCCCTTTTTTCCGGATTATGAGTTGCACTTTTTTTCATAGTTTGGCTGGTCCTGCGACTTATACTCAAATATGACTTGTATATATTAAAATATATAATTTCACATGTTCTTAAATGTTATTTCACACTGACTGACTTGACCACAGAGTGAACGTTACCTACAGCCGCTAACATCTACTGTACAAGAATTACACAAGCATCATCATCACCAGCTACAACTGGATTCAACTGGTGAAATTCTGTGTCGATAATAAAAACACAGTCCTGAGGCAGACAAAGGATCGAATAAACTGAACAAACATACACCTACAGGACAAACAGCCCTGATTACTGCAACGATATACGTGTATATGATATTACAAGCGTGTATATCATATATATTACAAGCCATTTAACCATCACAATTAATTCAAAACTATTTTTTACATAAGGTAAAAGTGTTACCAAGTTCACATACCGTACACCTGTTCAGCCTGTTCTTTATTTTGTTGTTATTACTATAACATGCCTTTACAGATGAAATGTCTTTTTTTGGGCTTGGATTTTGAAAAAATAAGCCCCCCCCCCCAAAAAAAAAAAAAAAATACTACTTATAGTATCATATGCTCATGATATGATATTTTGTGACTGGTGTGACTTATACTCTGGAGCAACTTGTAGTCCGAAAAAAAAAATACAGTAATACTTGACCTGGAGTCTTATCGCTGCATGTTTTTTCTTCACAAATGTTGTTCAAGTCTGTTTTGTGACTTATGTATTTTTCGGACTATAAGTCGCACCAGTCAAAAACTAAATCATGAAGAAGGAAAAACATATATAAGTCGCACTGGACTATAAGTCGCATTTTTTGGGGGAAATTTATTTTGCAAAATCCCGGGACCAAGAACAGACATTTCATCTGTAAAGGCATGTTCTAATAATACAAATAGAATAAAAAACAACAGGTTGAATAGGTGTACGGTATGTTAGCGTAACACATTAACAGTTATTCAAATACACTATAGCATAAAGAACAAAACGGGGAGAATGAACAGAAGAATAAAAATATCAAAATTGTGAGTCCAAAAAGCAAGATACCGGTAGTTGTCACAAGTCTAGAGCGCCCTCTGGTGGCTGTAGTTAATGTTTAGTCCTTGGTCATGTCGGTCAGTGTGAAATTTTATGAACAAGTGAAATCATATATTTTAATATATACAAGTCGCACCTGAGTATAAGTCGCAGAACCAGCCAAACTATGAAAAAAAAGTGTGACATAATTCGGAAAATACAGTGTATATGCAACGTGTGCCTTGAAAATGTCAGCACCTTTCTGTTTTTTTGTTTTGTGTTGTTTTCAGATGAAGAAACAGAAAAAGATCATCACCTGTAATTTCTGCGCCGCAGAATTTACAACCAAACAGGCCCTATGCAAACACAAATACCGAAAACATAAAGAGGAGCATCGGAAAGATCAGATTCAGAGACGATCGCTGAAGTGTCACCTGTGCAGCGAGTTCAGGTGATTTGGATTCGGTTGTTCTGAAAAGATTTAAATGTTTTTCCTAGCTTAACTCTAATCATGAATAACACGCATTGTACGGCTGCACGATATTGGAAAAAAACTGACATTGCGATTTTTTTTTTTTAACCCTGCGATATATATTGCGATTTTTTATTTTTTTTTTCTTTGTTTAAGGTGATTTTCTTCTTCATTTTTGGTGATTTTCTTTTTGGTTTTTTTGTCTTGTTTTTTTTGGTGATTTTTCTCTTTGGTTTTTGGTGATTTTCTTCCTTGTTTTCTTAGGTTTTCTTCATTTTCTCTAATTTTCTTTTTTTTTTTCTCTAACTTTTCTTCATTTTTCTCGATTTTCCTCTTCATTTTCTCTGATTTTGTTTGTTTTTGGTGATTTTCTCCATTTTCAGTTTTTTTTAATGTATTTTCAGTGATTTTCTTCTTCATTTTCAGTGATTTTTTTTTCTTTGTTTCAGGTGATTTTCCTTCATTTTCTGTGATTTTTTTTTTCTTCGTTCTTGGTGATTTTCTTAATTTATAGTGATTTTCCTCATTCTTTTCAGTGATTTTCTTTGTTTTTCTCTGAGTTCTCCCTCATTTCTTTATTTTCTGCGTTTTCTGATTTCTTTGCTTTTGGTGATTTTCTTCTGTGGTTCTGGTGGTTTTCTTCGTTTTCAGTTATTTTCTTCATTTTTGGTGATTTTCTTTTGTTTGTTGCTCATTTTTCAATGTTGTCACCAGCTACTGTGTGTCAGGTCTCCTTAAAATTAGGTGAGAATGCTTTGAGTTCATTTTCCTCCTACATTACAGACCTGTGTTGTGACTACTGCACACACATACATTGCGATGACGATGCTCAAACGATATATTGTGCAACTCTAATATATATACATTTTGGAGGGTTGTTACTACAGATCAAAATTCTGAAATTTTAACATTATTCTGCCTGTTACTAAATGTTACTGATGTAGCTTATTGTATTTTTTGGAGTATAAGTCGCGCCAGAATCATGAAGAAGAAAAAAGCCTATATAAGTTGCACTGGACTATAAGTCTTATTTTTTGGGGGGGGATTCATTTTACAAAATTCGGGACCAAGAACAAACATTTCATCTGTAAAGGCATGTTATAATAATAATAGAATAAAGAACAACAGGTTGAATAGGTGTACGGTATGTTAACGTAACACCTTAAGTTATTCAGATACACTATAGCATAAAAAACAGAACAGGGAGAATGAAGAGGAGGAATAAAAATAACAAAAATTGCGGGTCCAAAAAGCAAGATACTGGTTGTCGTCACAGGCCTAGAGCATCCTCTGGCGACTGTAGGTAATGTTTACTTCTTGGTCGTGTCAGTCAGTGTGAATTAACATTTAAGAATATATGATATTATATATTTTAACAAGTGCGACTTATAATCCGGAAAATACAGTATTTCTATTCTAATTTTAATTCAATTAATCTAGCTAAATTATTTCTATCAGTTATATGTGTTCTTTGTATATTTGTGTACAGGTATTCTACTGTGAAAGAGTTGAATATTCACCTTACTTCTAAGCATCATCAAAACACCAGATCACTTCTGACGACCTTCAGCTCATTTGATGAATTCCTTGAATGGAAGAAAAACCAGGAGAAGTCGACCAATGCCTGGTTCATAAAACGCAGTGGACCACAGGAATCCAAAGAGAACACTAAATATTACTATTACTGTAACAGGTCAGGTGTGTTCAAGAGCAAAGGTCAAGGCAAAAGAAGTCTGAAAGCACAGGGATCCTCTAGAAGTGGAAGCTGCTGTTCTGCATTTATTGTCGCTACTGTCTCCAAGTCCACATCACATGTGTCCGTTGAATTCTGTTTCTGTCATACAGGCCATTCCATGTCAATGGCACATATACGGAAATCGGATGAGTCAAAGGCAGAGACTGCAGCCAAACTATCTAAAGGTGTAACAATTGAAAAACACCTGGACGATATAAGAGATGATGTAACAAGTACATGCAGAGACACACTGACCGTCGGGACAGATGCTCACAGTAATTATAATGTTGATGCTGTGGAACGGCATTCAGATGACAGAACCAGTGTAGGTGTCCTGGTAGAAGAGTTGAGTAAAGAGGCTTACAACCCCGTCATTTACTTCAAACAAAAAGGTGTGAAAACCAGACGACACTCAGAGCAGGATGTTCTTATCGCAATTCAAACCGAGTTTCAGAGAGATCTGATGAGCCGATATGGTACACATGTAATGGCAATGGACAGCACTCCTAAAACCGACCAGTCCGACTTTGTTCTCACCACTCTCCTGGTTTTGGATGAATATGGTGAAGGACAGCCAGTTGGATTTCTTATATCCAACAAAGCGGATGTCGAGTCCTTCGTTCCCTTTCTAGAAGCAGTGAGAGAGAACGTTGGGGCGTTTCAGGCCGAGCATTTTCTGAGTGACGTTGCTTGTGCATCGTACAATGCTTGGACGCAAGTTTTCCCCAAACCAACCTATAGGTGGTACTGCAGTTGGCATGTAGACAGACACTGGCGGCGGAAATTAAATGAGCTGGTAAAAGACTCAAAGGTACAGGCTGAAACTTACACTTACCTCAAGTGGTTACAACATGAAAAGAAAGAGGGCGAGTTCAGAAAAAAACTACAGGAATTTGTATGTTGGATGTCAGAGAATGCAAAGCCGTTCCATGATTATTTCATAACTACGTATGTCAGCAATGAAAAAATCAAACTGTGGGCGTCGTGTTTTAGGATGGGACTGAACACTCCAGACACCAACATGAACCTGGAATCCCTCCATAGAATACTGAAGGATTTGTATTTTGGCAGAAAGCAAAACAAAAGAATGGATCACCTGATATCTGTTTCGCTAAAGATAGCCAGAGATCTTGTGTTTGAACATCTGATCGAAACAGAAAAAGGCAAATGCACACACCGTCAAACTGAGACCATGAAGCGGCATAACAGCGGACAGACGATAACGGACATTTACATGCGGGACGTAGACTTATGGAGAGTCAAGTCTTCTGATGATGAAAACCGTTGGTATGAGGTTAGGCTCGTTGATGACGACTGCACCTGTATGATTCTCTGCGCAATGTGCAATGTATGTATTCACAAATATACTTGCACATGTGTTGATTATCTTCTGCACGGCTACATGTGCAAGCACTGTCATGCTGTCCACATGTCCCAGACGACTTCAGTGTTAGACGAAACTGAACTCGAACCTGTCAAAACTGAGTATTATGAGGATATAAGTGGGTGTGATGAAGACGCAAACGAAAACGTCCTTGAAAGGACAAGGTCTGAAGTCTTGAAACTCCTTTCCAGCTTTATAGAACTAACGAATCGGGCGTCATCTATCCAAGTTTTAAACGGAATCAAAAAACATCTGAAAACTGCATTAGTGGTTGGAACTGGGTTACATGTCGTGTCCAAAGACCACATGTATCCACAGAAAGACACATTTTCTTCATATAACGATTTTGAAAAACAAAATAGGACATTTAAAACCACCAAGAAATGGCCAAAGCAAAAGCCAGATTTAACACAGCCATCAAGACGGAAATGCTCGGGTGCAGCCACCGTTCCTGTTTTTGTTGCACGAGAACCACAGCTGTGCGCCTGTTGTTGGCGATCGGAGCCTCCTGACCTGGATGAACACGAGCCCATAGACTGGCTACGGTGCTCTCATTGTCATTCATGGGTCCATCACTTGTGTGATTTGGGGGAGGATGCTTTGGATGAGCCTGAATATATTTGTTTGGATTGCAGATAGGGCTGCACGATATTGGAAAAAACTGACATTGCGTTTTTTTGTTTGTTTTTTTACTCTGTGATATAGAGTTTAGAGTTTAGTTTATTTTTAGGTTAAACACTTCATGTACAGTGACAATTCACATACATGCACAATAATCAGTACGGTTCATATATGCCTCATACATGTGTACACAGAGATACATAAAAAGATGAACAAGAAAGAGAGGAAATAATTAATAAAAAATTAAACAAAAGAGAGAATGTTATGCACAATCTGCACAAGATCAATACAAGAAGATCTGTGAATAGAGTTCTACTTCCAGAACTGTACATGAAGAATATGTATATGAGAACAAACGAAAAGAGGAGACAATTAGACTAGTAGATCTAGAATACAAACTATACCTAATGGATTATACAGGAAGGTTAATGGAGTGGGAATACATAGAAACTATACATGTAACATATGGTAAATGGTGGGTACTTTATAGTGTTTTTCCATACATTAATGACAGCCAAAGTGCTTTTCAAGCCTCACATTCACACACCCTCATACATCTATTGCGATTTTTTGTTTTGTTTTGTTTTGTTTTCAGTGATTTTTCGTCCTTTGTTTTTGGTGATTTTCTTCCTTTTCTTTCATTTTTGGTGATTTTCCTCTTGTACATTGCTCACTTTTTAATGTTGTTACCAGCAACTGTGTGTCAAATACACTTGAATTATATGAGAACATGTCGAGTTCATTTCCCTCCTACATTGCAGGATCTGCAAAGTGACTATTGTGCACACGTACATTGTGGTGATGATGCTCAAATGATATATTGTACAGCTCTAGTTGCAAATAGAAAAATAGGACCAAGGCTCCTGTAGTCCAACAGCATGTTTAAAGACATTGACATTCATTTGACCTTTAAAGGTCACTCAAAGTCAAAGGTCATGGCACCAAATGAAAGCCCACGTGACTTCCAGTCTTTTGCCAATAGGAATTATATCAATATCTTCAACTATTTTCAAGTTATAGCACGTTAAAATTTGTTCCACTATAACTTTAGGATTTTCAAAATTTCAAAATGAGTTAAAATATTGTTTTGGTTAAAGATATATTAAAAAAAATACGTTACAAGAATGTACTGTAAATTAATGTACTGTTGCTTTACATGAGAGTTTGTTAAAATCAAGGACTGATGGACACATACACAGCACCACACAACCCCTCCCCCCTTCAGTGTCCTCAGGGGCACCCCCCTCACTCCTTCGACACAGAGTTGTTGATGTCGTGTCACGCTCCCGCCCGTAAACTCCTCCCCCATCTCCATCATGTGCTTGGGTCCAGTTTCTAAATGTTGTCTTTTTCTGTGCTCAATGCAGAGGTGGTTTTTTTTTGTTTTTTTTTTGCAAATAGTACACTACACCCCCTTGTGGATGCAGTGTGATTTTTTTTTTTTCTCATCCTCGTGTTTTTTTTTTTTCGTCTAATAACAAACCAGAGCGCCACCCGAGTGGCAAATCGACAGTTCTTCCGCTCCTGTATTCCCTGTACATGTATTTTCTTTTTATGTCTTTCTTGGACGGCTGAAATTGACTTTTCATTGCTCTGAAATATGTGCAATGACAAAGTCAATCTTAAATTTTGAATCTTGAAAATTAACCATACATGTCCTGTTACTTGTATTTGTGAGTTTGTTAAAATAAAGACGTTAAAAAAGAACATGGTTGTGTGTGTTGCTTGTATTGATGGCTGTGTAATCTGTTGATTTGAGGTAATAGCAGATACCCAGTTGTACCACATTTTAATATTCATGTCCATGTGTACTATCATGCATTGTATAAGTTTAAGACTACAGCTCCTATAAATGAGAAACCGATTCGGGAACAGTTTATTCTGGTTCGGTTTATTTTAATTTAAGGCAAGTTGGTTTGATCGGGTCAGTAAAACGAGCTCTATTTTGTCTGAGTGTGGCGTTGGTTTAAATAAAAATAGTGCACGGGGACAGTTTTATTCCCTTCCGCTGTCTTGACTCACCTGTAATGCGTACATGACAACAAGGGAGATCCCCGGACGTAGGACCGATGACGTAATCGGGCGACCAGTCAGCGCCCAGCTGACCGTCTGTCTGTCCACAACAGCTAATCACTTCTGCTTGTGCTGCATTCAAAGACCCTCGGAATCCAGAGTGTTCGGATAGTTTATGTATGGTTTTGAATTTATTTACACTAACTAATTTACACTTTTTACATTGTTAAAAAAATGAAAGTTGTGTGTGTCCAAGTAATAAACAAATATTAATACAATATTAATAAAAACTATGATAAAATGTGACTTTAATGATCCTGCCGTGGGGAAATTAACAGTTAACAACAGCAACACACAAATGCAGAGGAAAAAATATGTAATAAATAAGACAAAAAATAAGCAACGTGATATTTATGTAAACATAGAATTACTGTAAACGTTTGTAAATGTCTTATTATTTACTTAAGAAAGAATAGTATCTTTGTTTTGTTTTTTATTGAGTTTCTTTGGAGCCTGTGCACTCTTATGTCCAACACTAATTCCATATGCATGTACAATATTCAATAATGTTCATCTTATTATGTGTACACTAGGGCTGCACGATACTGGAAAAGACTGACATTGCGATTTTTTTTTAACCCTGCGATGTATATATTGCAATGTTCCTCGTTTTTGGAAATTTTCTTGTTTGTTTTCTCAGATTTCTTTTGTTTTCTGTAATTTTCTTTGTTTTTGGTGATTTTCTTCATTGTTTTTAGTGGTTTTTGGTTATTTTCTTCTTAGTTTTCAGTGATTTTTTTTGCTTTGTTTTCTGTGATTTTCTTCATTTTTGGTGATTTTCTTCATAATTTTCTGTCATTTTCTTCTGTTTTGTGTGGATTTTCTTCATATGTGGGGATTTTGTTTATTTTTTGTTTATTTGTTTCGAGCAAAAAAAAAGAACCAATACATTTCATTTCATAAATACAAGGAGCCAATAGCAGGAGATACACAAAACATTTTGAAAATCTAAGAAAAAAATTAAAAAAAAATATTTAGACAAGCGATTGTCAGAAACACTATCAATAACAAAACATTCAATAAGTACTGCTCGAAAAGGAGTGGGAAGATGAAAACTTATTAAATCCCACCCCCATCTCACATTTATGCAATTTAAATAATTTCTTTCGCTTCCTTAAAATAAGTTACATACAAACAAGAGATTAGGAAAACTGATGTATATAGTGACTATATAAATGATGATCTGTATAACTAATGATGCAGTATATTTAACAATAATTACATACCAGCAATGGTAAACAATAATCACATACCAGCAATGGTAAACAATAATCACAAACCAACAATGGTAATGGAAATGACACATACCAACATGGTAAACAACAAGAATCACATACCAACATGGTAAGGAAAGTCAAGGATGTACTGACCCACCAAGTAACACTAAGCCCCACCCCCCTCATACTGTGACCAGACCATATGTTTGTAAAGTATTTTAAAGCTATGGATACTTTGGCGTTGCTTGTGGTGTGAATCCAGTCTGTTCCACAGTTTAACTCCACACACAGACACACAAAAACTCTTCCTGGTAGTTCGAATCTTGGAAAGTATAAAATGTCCAAAACCTCTTATGCCATAAATACTCTCTCTTCGTGTAAAAAACCTTTGTATATTATTTGGTGGTAATTTGTTGAACGCTTTAAATAGGATTAATAAGGTGTAATATTTCACAAGGTTGTGAATCTTAATTAAGTTTGATTGAATAAACAGATTATTAGTATGTGCTAGAAATGCAGCCTTGTGTATGATCCTTACAGCTCGTTTTTGTAGAATGAATAATGGATGTATGGAACATTGATAATTGTTTCCC